>OY987257.1:20729617-20836945 GCA_963920725.1 Rhamphomyia laevipes
TATATTAAAGTCTACACTTCAAATATTTTTCAGTAAATAATTCGAATGATAATTCTTCGAATATAGGTATATATATAAAAGATTTATGACAATTTTATATATATTTTTGTTAGTACAATTTAGTTTTATAAATTTATTACCATATTTTGTTAGGTCTTAAAATTTTAATTCTCATAAAAAATCAAACTACGCGACGCGCTGTTAAACAAAAAAATCTGTCAATTTACTGATGTAATATTAATTTTGACATTAAATAACTACATTCATAGTTTTGTTCAATGGCCTCAAAATGAAAAAAGTTAATTAAAAAAAAAATGGAACGAGAAAATATATACTTTTTTTACAATAATTCTACTATCACATTTAAATTTAGCAACTGAATAAAGTTGCAATTATAATATTTATTTTTTTGTCCTATTTTCTTTTTTTTTTTAGTTTAACTTTTATATAACTTTGGAATTTTATAATATTTTCCAGTTAATATAATTATAATTTAGCTTATGGATTATTATAGTATATGCATGCATATATAATTTGTTTTTGCTCTTTTTTTTTTGCAATAAATTGATTATTTTTTTTTTACTTGCGCTTTTTCTACAATAAATAGTATAAGACACAATAAGTAGTATAATAATTATTTTTTTTCCAACAAAAAAAAAAACAAAAAAAAAATTAGAAAAGTTTTAGTTTCTATATATTTGATTTTAATTACTTGCATTCTTGCATAATATTTTTAATATTATTATTTAATATTTGTTGTAATTCAAACATTTCTATTTATACTTTTATTATTCGCTTATAATAGGAGGGCAATTAATATGTAGACTAGCTAATGGGTCAAAAATTCTGTTATTTTTTTATATTCTTTATTTTATTATATATTCATATAAGGTAATTATTATAAAGCTTACTAAATGTGGAATATATATTGTAGTTCATTTTTGCATATAAAACGTTTTGTTCTATTTATATAATTATTTGTTTCTGAACGAAAAAATATGAAATAAAAATTAAATAAACACAAAACTGGTTGATATAATACTAACAATATAAAAAAAAACTTAGCTAACAATAGTTTCTTCCAATTTACTTTATAATTTAAATTAAGTATTATATATTTTATTTTTTAAAAAAATTATATTTTTTTGAATGTTTCTTTTTTAGGATATGTAAAAATTATTTCAATATGGTAAAAATTTAAATCATTATTTTCTTTATTATTAAGACTTACAACAAATTTCGATTTTTTTATATATAATGTTATTTATCCACAAATTATATATAAATTATCTATCCAATTTCAGCATTAATATAATTTATGTTTTTCACATTTGATTATTTAAAAAATATTATAGCAAACATTTTCAAATTTTTTTTTTTTTTTTTCACTTTATAACAAAAAATTTATTATTATTTAGACATTTTTCTACAAATAATATAAAATTATTACGTATTATAATTTTGAAAACAAACACTTCATTGATTGATAAAATCTACGATATGATAATCGTATTAAACTAATTATAATTTGCCACCATTTAAAAGACAAAATTTAATTATTAATCCCACAATTTTTTTTTCTAAATTAAGCATTATAACAGGACATTTGATGTAATTGTGAAAATGATGCAGCAGTAACTGTTGCAGATAATTGTTGAGGATAAATATGTCCTATAGTTTTAGCAGTCACTAAATATGGATGATTTCTATGTGATCTAAGATATTGTCTATATTTTCCATTAATTAAATCATCATTTCTACTATTATTATTAATATTATTATTATTGTTGTTGTTTATCGGCGTTGATGTGGTCTCAGGACCGGCCTGATAATTACTAGGAACTGTTGCCATTGGGCTACGATTAATAAGTGAAGTTGATGTTTCCCATATTTTTAAATTTGTTGAATCAGATGATAATGATATACATCCAGCACTATTATTGTTATTAATTTTAATATGTCTATTTAAATTATTGTTATTAATAATATTATTATTTATATTGTTATTATTAATATTATTATTAATAGAATTATTATTATTAATATTATTATTATTATTATTATTATTAATAATATTATTATTATTATTATTATTATTAATATTATTACTATTATTATTATTATTAATATTATTATTATTGTGTTGATCAATCAATTTATTAGAATTATTGTTATTACTTATACAGCCTCCTGATATCATTGCATCTCGTTTACCAACTGGTTTACTATACATCGATTTTCCACTTATATTAACTGTTTCAACTGGTTGAACGCCACTAATTCCTGTAGTTTGCTGTGGTAATGATGTTACAATAGCAATAGAACTAGAATTTTTATCCCAATTTGTTACTTTTTGGCTATTGTTATTAGTAAGACTTTGAATAATACTAGTTCGTCGAATATTTTGTTCGGCGTATTCTGAGGTTGAAGATGTTGGTTGATGTTGATGTATATTATTTACAATTGGATAATGAGCTTGCTGTGACATTTGGGACATTTGGTTTTGAATTTGTTGGCCTAAAATTAAACTATGATGTGAAGTGGAATGAAGATGATGAGAATGATAACGTTGTGGTTGTTGTTGGCGATGATTTTGTTCTTGCTGTTGTTGGTTTATATGAGATTGACGTGTTGTTCGGCGAGATGATGTATTTCCACTTAATATAACATTGGTTCGTGATGAATTAGGCATATTATTTATGAATGGACTTCGACGTTGGCTTTCCATTTTACGAAAATAACATGGATGTATCATAAGAAGTGGTTCAACACGTTCTCCTACCGGTGGTTTAGGTTGATTTGGTAATTCATATTCAACGCTACAATCTACATGCAACGGTATATTATAATCGGTTTGCGGAATTATAGTTGCTGAAGCGGCGGCAGCTGCTAAAACTGCTGCAACTGATGATATTCTAGATTGCTGCTGTTGTTGCTGTTCTTGGTGATGCATATGGAGCGCATGTTGTTGTTGATGCGACATGTCGTAATTGGCATAACATGCGGATGCGGCCATCATCATTTTTATTGATTTCTCAATTTTTTAACGCCAATATTCTTTAATATGTATGTACACATATACAACCAGCAAACCATACCTCTATATATCCGTATATGGATACATATGTTTTAAAGAAATTTTAAAACATTTTTTATTAGTTGGCACACGTATTTTTTTACTTTTATTTAAACAAACAATTTCCTTTCTTATGTTATATATTATATATTTTAAATAAAATTCAAGGAACTAATTTATGTTTAATTCTATTTCCTGATAAGATTACTTTATGTATGTATAAATTATTATTAAATCCGTTTTTTTTATTAGATAATGGAGGCTATACGAACTCAGTCTTATTACTGTATTTATGAATACGTTCTATTAATTTCATTTGGTTTTTCTAATATTTTAATGAGGTTCTATTACTCAGTCTTTTTTTTTTTCACTTTTATATTTTTTGTTTTTCAACCGACAAATTAATTTAACAAATATTTTAATGAAAAAAAACTAGTTTTATAATCGGAAACAAAGTACTATATAAAATCCAATTATACAGCCGTCTCTTTTCCACTTTTATTTGTAACGGAGGTCGTCTCGTCAAATTGTGGAAAATGTAAAAAATTTTTGTATTGAACTATATAGAAGATTAATATTAAATTTAACATCGAGACCACATAAATTAATATTACTAAATTAATCTGCTTTTGATATAAGATACCATCAATATCACAAAAATAGGAAAAATTAAGAAAAAATTAATGTCGACCTATTTACAAATATATAATTCACGTTTCTGTACTTCTCGAGCCCAACTCCACGACTGATAGAAAATAATCACATTCCCAAATCCCAAATGACAAAAACACAAAAGAAAAGAAAAAAGAGCGAGCAGGAGACAAGACTACGAAATATTTCATTATTTATTTTCATTTGAAAGAAACATAAAAAGTGAAACGAAAGCGGTTCGAGTATCGAAATCAAACGTTATCAGCAATCTTACACAGCCACAAAGTGGTGCCACATTAAAACCGTCAAGAAATTTATATAACTACAATTACACTATGTAAAAAGTTGTAAAAAATGGTACAAAACATATTGCTTATTGCATAAACAAATTATGTCTATGACCGGTAGCACCATTAGTTGATTAGTAATATATTATTTAATTAAAAATAAACCCATTACAAAAATCAACGATAAACTAATTAATAACTAAATCTTTATATTTTGAGTAAAACCCTACTTTTAATTCTTGACATTTGAGTGCCGAAATCCATAAACAAGCTGAGTCAAAATATGTTGTTCTGAAACAAAAACGCTTCAATATTTGGATATTTCTTGAAACGGATCTACGCGTGGCCGCGCAGCAGATGTATAGCCATATCAGCCACTTTAGCTCCATCGGCCCATTGTACCACTTGTATATGTCTCAGTCTTACTATCTGAAATTAAATCCATTAATTTTAATTTCTCCTGATATTGTTGATTTTCATGTACGTTACGTTGAATATTATTCTTACAAACAAATTGGAACGCCTCGACAGAAATTTAGTGCAATTTTGTTACTTAAAATTATTTATTGATTTATTTCTACAAACCTCTAGTTAGAATATGAAAATCAAAAAAAAAAAATTATAAAATTCAAAATAAATTAATTTATTTTAAAATTTATTCAACGCATTTTTTGCTATTTCGCAGTTACTTTTTTATATGTAAAACTTGGAGAGAACTTTTCTCCGGACAACACAAATTTATTTTTAAAATCTCTATTTACGATGCCATACTAGCCATAGCCATACCATTGCGTGATACAAAATAGGCGAAGCGTGGGACAATTTTTTTTTTTGTTCTAGCTAGATGAGAACTCCTTATAATAATGAGACTCGACCCTTTAAGCAAGGTAATTCCAGTAAGAAAAGAAGTGTCAGAAAAGAAGTATTTTTTTATGTGGGTAATATCGTTTCTGAATCCGCAATTTTGTCTCAGAATATATTCTGTTATTTGTTATGCACAAAATTATACTCACTTTTATTTTTAAATTTAAAATTAATTTCAGAATATTAATTTACTGACAATACAAAATAATACAACCTTCTTTTCACATAACAAAAAATTACATATGGTAATTTTGTAATATAATTTTTCGAAATATAAATTTGATTTTGGTTTTTACGAATATAAACTGAGAGACGATACCGAAACGTCATTTCTGACTCAGAATTAATGAAGACATCAAATTCAATGTATACGAACTATAATGAAATATGTATTTAAATCAAGAACTTAAAGGAAATAAAATAATTTTTCAAAATATAAAATTGAATTCGCTTTTTGCGGTTATTACTGAAACATCTTTTTGATTCAGAATTAACGAAGTTAAATAAAGATATATATTAACGAACTAAGATTATTTTAAATAAAAAAAAACTTTATATTCAACTTTTCTTTAAATTTTTATTTGAGAAATTTATTTTATTTTGAAATATTTGAGAAATCGTATATATTGAAATTGATACAACCCATATTGAAATGGGTTAAGAAGAACAGGTAGACAAATAAAATGTTCGAGGGACGAAATCTGTAATACATATAATTTTTGGAAAGAATTAGTTAAAGGTAGAGGCTTGGAAAACAATGAGGGAGGCTTATATTCATATCCATTTCATAGTAAATTGTAAATAATTACTTATTTTGAATACTGCATAAATTTTGATTTTATTTAATTTAATTTATAAATAAATCTAATTAATTAGTTAAATTTCTAACATAAAATATTTTAACTACTTTTGAATTTAAATTTGCTTATACTGAATTTAGTAATCTATATTGATATTAAAAATTATTTTGAATTATTTATGATTAAAAGAATTTAATAATTATTAAATTATATTATATTGGATTAATAAAAGATTATAATAATAATAATAACATTGAAACAAAAATTTTAAAATTAATGAAAAAAAATCTTCTATTGGTTATGCCGCTGAAACGCTGAAACCGATTAAAAATTATATAATTGATATATATAATATATATATACATTTATGAGATAAATTAGTTTATTTGCGAAACATAAATTTCAATTCTGTTTTACGATACGATACATAAATGAGATAAATCTGAAACATTATTTTTTATTCCGAAATCCGAACTAGCGAAATGAAAACGAAATAATTTTTAGTTATGTCAAAAAAATAGTTGTCTCCGTATAATTACACATTTATACAAAATATCAATAAAATTAAACCAACCCTGATAACAATATAGTGGTGAAAAGTACTTTATAAATACTGAATGGAATTAGAAAAACTCCTTCTCGTTCTAGTGAATTAAGATAGGCAATCGGGAAAAAGCGCAGTAGTTTTCACTAATGCATACAAAAAAAAGTACTGAAAAATTTCCCCTCTTCAATACTATTTCAATACTTTTAATGTGCATCCAAAAACTACTTTGAATATACACCGAAAAAGTACTTTTAATATACATCGAAAAACTACTTTTAATTTACATCCAAAAACTACTTTTAATATACATAGAAAAACTACTTTTAATGTACATCCAAGAAGTACTTTTCATGCATATCCAAGAAGTACTTTTAATGTACATCAAAGAAGTACTTCTTGGATGTGTTTTTTAGGACCTTTTTGTGGAATAAAAAAATTTTAAAATATTTTATTGATAATGTATTTTTATTTATAAAATGTCTTCAGTTGTCTTTCTCCTTAATGTGCCTTTTTTTGTGGTGCCTATTATGGGATCATATCAAGTTTTTTCTCAATTCAGCATCATACATAAGCTGTCCAATTACATAACCGCACGCATCTAATAATAGAAAAGTATTATTATAAAATATGATAATTTTTAATAAACAATAATGTGACTTACTATATAAAATTGTTTTAAAAACTTCAGTGCCTTAAGTTGGTTGAAATTTCACATTTGTACTCAGATATGTAATCACTGGACTCAGAATTTTCATCTATTTGCTGTTTTATTGAAATATAATCATTTTGGTGTTCTAATTCCATGCTTTCATAAGTATTTTCCCACAGCGGTAGAGCACTTTCGTCAACCTCAATATCTCTTGAATCCGCCACATTAGCTATTACATCCTGATATTTCCTGACATCTTCCTTAAATTGTCCTCCTAATTCGCTCATTTTATTTGCAAATGTTTTATTTTCCATGTTGATTAACTAATATATAAATATTTTTAATTAAATTAATGATTTATATTTTTATATTTAACTTCATAAATTATATACTAATAAATACCAAGTGGAGTTTTTAATTAAAAGGAATATATAAATAAAATATGGGAATATGTATATATATAAATTAAAAAAAGAAAAAAATTATATAAATATATAATTTATACATATATTCAAATAAATTATAAAATATATATAAAATGTTATAGAACATTTTACTTACCAAAATACATTATATTTTTTCCACTTTAAAATTCTAGATTATATTTAATTCATTGTTATTTTACACACAAAATGTTTACTTCACAAACTACTTAAATTTATTAATTCTTTAAGGCAATATTTATAATTTTTTATTGAATTAAAAAACCGATGTTCAACGTTTTTTTAATATTAATTTCTCAACTTATCGACCTATAGAGACACTTTTACTTTATGGATAGACCACGTGGAAACGTAATTTTCAAATGAGAAAAAGTAAATACTTTAAAAGTACTTTTAAACTATGGAAAAACTATAGAACAGAAGTAGTTTTAAAGTATGGAAACAATATTGAAAAAAGTACTTTTAAAATATATAAGAACTAATTCGCTGAAGTAGTTAAAGAGAGACAACAGAACTCAGATATATTTTGTTTCGCGTAGAAATTAACACATACATAGTTAAAAAAAATCATAGTGTAATATATACAAAAAATTTCAAATTTTTGTCATTTTTTTTTACATATGTGGTGGAAACTACTGAACTCATGTTATCAGGGAAATTTTCTGTTGTTTAAAATGTTATTTAACAGTTATTTCTTCGCCTTATGCGTCCTACTTAGAACTTCTTAGAACGTTTTTCTAAATATTTTAATTTAAACAATATTGTTTTTATTCCCTCATAATTTCATATAACGAAATATTTTTCAATATAACCAACAATTTGTTGATAAATAATTAAATAATATAAACAATTTGACTGCAAATAGAACTACTTTTCGTGGCTAGAAAATGTTAATGAATGCAGAATGCTTGATATGTATGCTCCCTTCCCTAATAGAAAAGATGTTCATTTCAGCGTTGATTCTGCACTAGGAAATATCCAATCATAGGTTCCAACCGAACCTATGATTGGCTATAATGAATTCGGGAACTGTGAAAAGAGGAAAATCCATCTATACTCACATCGATAGATATATATATAATATTTTGAGCTTCTAAATATTTAGATACTATGTGCTTCTCAATTCCGTAGTGATAATATTATCCTAGAGCAATCGACGTTGTTTAAATGTGTGATGTGTATGTGACTAGAAATTTTTTAGCGCTCAATGGTAAATCAGGTATACTAATATCACAGCATTTAAAGAGTAGCATATATCTTCTACAACGGCGTGTACGACTTTATTTTCTGTTAGCAAATTTCACATAACTGCCGCCCCACCAAAAAAAGTTGGTTTTGAATGGTCCTTTTTACTCATAGCCTTCTAATAAAATATATATATTTTTTTGGTTGTTTATAATCAAAATATTCTTATTTATATTTTTAATTAATTTTAATTAATTATTTCTATTAATTTTAGTTTTATTAGCCACAGAATTTACTGATAAAATATTTTATTTGCTCGCAAACTTTTTATTTAAAGTTAAATCTTTCTAATGGTCGGAAAAAATGTGTTTCAAACACTTTTTTAGTACTGAAAATTTTCTGTATAAAATGATACACTGACAAGTGGGTCCATAAGTAAAAATATCGATTGATATAGTACTCTACTGATAGATATTTCAGTACTGAAAAATACAATTTTCTCATAAATTCCAAATGCACTTACAAAATCGTAAATTTTTACTGTGTGAAACGATTTTTTGTATATGGAATGGTTTGTAGAAAGGGGAACTACTAAAACTTTTTTATTAGGGCTTGTTCCAGTACTTTCTCACTCGTCGATTGTGTGTGGGATATGTGGGTATTTCAGATCCAAAAACACATGTGTAAGTCCATAATCGAATAATTCAAAGGTCTGCTTGACAGTTCAATTTGTTGTTACGGTGACGTCATCGACAAGATTTTCTTTATAAAAAGTATGGAATTTATTAGATTTTTCAAATAATTTGTAAATTTTAAAGGGAAAATAAATAAAAAATGTAATTATTATGTTATATAGTTTTTTTCAGTTTTCTCTTATCATTTTTTTCTTGTATTAATTTTTTATTTAAATTTCTTATTCTAAAATATAAATGACTTTTAAAAAATAATAATTTTACACTATCAGGCACATCTATAGTATGACATTGATTTTTATGATATTTTAAATAATCATTTCTAAAATTTAATGTTTTATTATTAATTTCATTAAATATAGTTTCTAATTTTAATATTTTATCCATAAATTCTTGTGAGGGTTTATAGAGACCTCCATCCGAAACTTGATCCACCCAAGTCAATGTATTATTATTGAATTGTTTTGCAGTAATTTTTTAATCTTTTTATTTGTCCATTTGTAAATATATTACTAACATAACTTTCTAGATTACGAAGTATGTAAATATTATATAGTTGGAAACAAATTTAATTAACTTACTCTGTTTGAACTTCAACTGACATACAATTCGGATTTTCATTTTCAATATTTTCGTCTCTATTAACAATATCTTGCAATTCCTCACGCTGACTAAAAATAATTGTAAATATTATTTTATAAAAAGTAAAAAAAAAATATTCTATACTTTAAATCGAATTCGGCTATTGCTTCCCGTACATTTTGTTTAGCTGTTCTTTTTATTATGCATTGCGACCTTTCGACTGAAATTCGGCTTACGTGAACAGCCTTTGGATCCAACAATCTTTTATTTAATGGAATGTTCATTAATTTGTCCTTCAACCGCCAATCATTATCAGTAAATTGTTTGGAACAAATTGTTCCAGATTTAAAATTTACATTATCTTTGCCGCATGCATTAATTCACACTCTTTCTTTATTTCTGGATGTTTTGGAAATTTAAAATATTTAATATTTTTATCATGCTGCTTCCAGCTAATACAGTCTTAAACCACACAAAACCTCATTGTCTATATACACTTTCTAAAAATTACACAAATCGTTTATTAAATTGTTTTATTGTTTATTAAATTATCTTTTTTTTTTTCACAAACTATCACTTTCTATTTATTTATAAATTGTCAGTAATATAATATCTAATTTTAATTGTAAAATATTTAATAATAATCACAATAATACTTTTAATCCCAAATTGTCAAATTACCATAACAATAATAAAAAAATATCTCGCCGATGACGTAAAATTAAAAAAAAATGGCAGCTGTCATTCAATATCGAGCAGATCTTTAAATTATTCGATCAACATGGTGTAAGTCAATCAATCTATAAGTACAAAAATTGTATGGCAACAAATCGCTAAAAATAAAAATAATGTTGCGTGGACCTAGAAGTATTGTTGTGTTGCTCTTCTTTCCGATTTTCATTTTCATTTTCATAACAAAACAGCATTTCCTTCTCGAGTCCCTAGTACCTACTTTTCTGTTTCCAGATTGCTCTAATAAGAAAAGAAGTAAGTTAAATTAGATTAAATGCTTGTTTTTAGTTAATATGAATTTGTAGTTTAATTTTTTCATTTTTATTAGATATGGGCGTTTTTTCAGCAACAAGGCAAATTTTTAAATCAAGCAAAACAATTTACAATAACTTTCTAATCCGTAAACCATATTTAGCACAAGCAATTCAAGTCTCAGTATTAATGGGAGCTGGCGATGTTTTAGCCCAAACAATTGTTGAGAAAAAGTTAATAAAACAGATAAATATCTACAGGACACTTCAATTTAGTGGCCTTGGATTTTGTTTCATTGGTCCATGTTTAAGATTATGGTATGGTCAGTTAGAAAGAATATGTAAATTTCCAAAGCAACGTTGGAAAGTTGTTATTAGTAAAGTCGGTTTAGATCAACTTTTGTTTGCTCCCATATTTTTAGGTATCATAACTAGTATTATAAGCTTTTTACAAGGAATGGACCTAGAAAATGTTACAAAAAGATTAAAAAATGAATACTGGTCTATCCTACAAGCAAATTATTGCATATGGCCAGCTGCACAACTTATTAATTTCGCAGTTATACCACTAAATTTCCAAGTACTTTTTGTTCAAATCGTAGCTATTGTTTGGAACACATATTTATCTGTAAAACTGAATCAGTAAATAAACATTAACGTAAAAGTAAAAATACATGTATTGTACAATTTCTTAATTTGAATCCTGAATTATTTTAATAAAATCAATCATAATTGATTAGTGTTATAAACGGCCGTACATTTACAAATTTTTAGTCTATATTTTTGTGAATTGCACAAGTAGTTTAAGAATATATTTAAAATAATTGTGCAAATTAATCAGACAATATATCTATTAATTAAACACGTATAAACAGCTTGTTTGATATCCTTATTTATCATCAAAAAATTACATTCAAATCTTTTAGTTGGTCAAATTAATGTAACAGTGATTTTGCAACTACATTTTTAATTATGCCAAGTAGAGACAATTTATATATAATTCCTTAAGTGAGATTTACATCATCGGTTTTATAGTTACTACTACTGGTTGATGTTGCACTTTGGTTTGCATTTGTATTACTAAAGTTATTTCCTGTATTACACGAATCATCAGTGGTTAGTGACTTTATTCGTTCAGGTAGGTCTGCAGTCGTTGTCGTGCAATTATAACTTAAGATATCTGGTAAGGCGTTGCGTCTACCAATCCGTCCAGTATTATAAAAATCATTCGAGTAATTTTCACCTGTGGCACTACTACTTGTTCCGGCCTCTGTAGTTGCTCCTGCTTGTTTTTCCATTATCAAATTTAGTACTCGAAAAACTAAAATTAAAAAGAAGTATAAAATATTACACGAATATTTTCAATCAATTTCAAAATTAAATTAAAAGTTGGTATTAATGGCAGTTTGTTAACTTTAATTTACACATGTACAAGTATATTAATGCAGAATTTATCAAAATTATTATTAATAAACAAATTATTAAAAAAATATGGTACAATTCAATAAGGCTTTTCTTTGATATGAAAATTAGTTTTAATTTATATACTGAGATTTTATTATTTGGTCTTTAAGGCAATACCTTCGGATTTTTTTATGTTTCGTTTTCGAAAATATTTTTTTATACGATTACATTTCTGTGCAGACATCGTCGTTATGATCTGTATTGTTTTGTAAAGCTGGATTACTTCTTACTGAACTAAAAATAAAATTCTAGTGTAGTGTGTATTCAAAATAAAATAAAAAACTTCTTTAAATGCCTTACGACGCATATAAAAAGGCGATAAAAAATATAATTTTCACAAACCTTAAACGATGTAAATATGCTTAATAAATAATAATCACAACTGCAATCTATACAATTGCTTTAAAAATTTAATTCTTTTAAAGCAATATAATTTTACTTATTATTTTTTTAATTTTTCCATTTAATTAACATTGAATGACACCAACCAATTATTATATTTCTTGTTAAACCAAAGTGAAGATAGCTTCATTTCACATATTTTTATTAAACCACAAACGATGTAATGAGTTTCGGAGTTTCGCACATATCGGATTGGGGTAAGTAAAGTGGAGTAGTCTACACTACACCATTCAAATTATTGGTGCTATTATGTAGCCCAAGCAGAATCAACGCAGAATACATAACGCACCCTACATAAGAAATGCCAAAAAAGTGAAAATGTATGAAAATATAAGAAACCGATTATAGCAAACGCAGCCTCGTTAACCAACTTTTAACTTTTTCCGTAAGCAACGCTGGTATGTGTCACATTAATATCAGGTAGAAAAATATTGTTAGTGTGTTCGAAAAATATTTTTTCTTACGTATTCCTTATGTATTCTTAAGTATTCTGCGTTGATTCTACTCGGATTATTAGAATAGTTGCAGTTTAAATAATTTGAATTCTAAAGCTATTAGAGTGTAAGAAGTACACTTAAGAAACTTTAAATACAGATATACTTTTAATTTGAACGACCATTTTTATATTGAAAAAATTAATTTAAACATTTAAAGTGTCGGCTTATAAACATTTGATTATGTTTAATTTAATTCATTAAGAAGATCCAAATTATCGAAATTGAGCTTAAAAGCTGTAGTATATATTCCAGGGTCTTTTCTCAGTAGAATCCTGCGAACTTAATCTATTTTTTGCTTCGGGAACGAACAAAATTAATTATACTTATTCCAATAACTAATAACAGTATAGATATTGAATTAAATACCGTTTAATTTTTTTTCTTGCCAAACCTAAATACGTATGTAATACATATTTCCGTGCGATGAGTATTAGAGTCTGAGAGCAGAACTAAGGTATATGAGAAAAGTTTAGAAATATCCAAACAATTGAAAATTGGATTTTTTCTTTCTCAATGTTTCCTCCACTGCATTCTTTTGTCAAGAAATACGATGCAAAAAATACTGTAATTTCAGGGCAGAATTCTTAGAATAAGTACATTTTGACCTGTAACTTTTTTTGTACGGCAGAGGTACAGCTTTCTAACCTGCAGCTTTTTGATAGAGAATAAAATGGCGGTTAATTTAAAATTAAAAAAAAAATATTACGTAACTTTTTTGAGATATTTTGATTTTACTATAAAAAAAAAATCCAACTTTGAGATACCACTTAATATAATCAAATGATACATCAAAATAAAGCTACGACAATTACCTGGCGAATAAAAAAAAATTAAAGAAACTTGATTAAATAGTTTGCAAGATTTCGCCATTTATGTAAAACTGTAAAAAAAATTAATCACCCTGTATCTCTTTAACGGTGCATTTTATACCCCCTGTAGAATTTTTTTTTCGTTTTACGTCATGCAGTTAATGGTTCAAACAAGCTCGAGAGCGACGGACGCAACGGACGGACAAGAAACGCATAAGAATTTTCGATGGAGCAAACTGGAAGGATGAAACGGACTACATATTCTTCAATGACAGTTTATAAACAATTTTTTTTTCTAAACAAAACTATGTACTAATACTTTAAATTAGTTTTTCACACTTATAATTCACTCAAAAAAATTTTGGAATGTCAAATAAATTTATTTTAATTCAAAATTTTGAAAAGTACTTATTTTATATCCGTCGTGTCCGTCGAAAGTTGAAATCGATTGAACTTTTGCGTGTTGTATCCGTTACGTCCGTCGTGAGTTTGCTCACTTTCATATATCCCTATACATTTCAACTTTTTTTTCGACATTTGAATCCGTCTCCGTTGCGTCCGTCATGTCGAGCTTGTTTGAGGAGTAATGCACCAGGAACCCGGCCTCCCTGTTTATGTCAAATGCAATTTGAATTGAAACTTTCAAAATGCCTACACCAGCGTTAACGCGTTATAATTGTTGCGTCTGCCAAAATTTCATTGAGACAAACTTCCAGGTAAAAACGTAAAAACAGAAAACGAATAAATAAATGTTAAAAAATAAATAAATATTAAAAAATGTAGTATCAGATCAGGGGTTTTCCCCGCTTTTTCCTACATACATTTTAGTCAATTAAGCTGGAATCACAATGCCATCGTCATCGTTATGTGGTTTTCACAACTATATAAAATAAAATCATGGAGTAACACTAAATACATTAAACGTCTTTCATTAAACGTAATACAACGTTAAATTGAAATAAAACAAAAAGTATGAATGGTAAGTTTTTTTTTTATTTGGAACATGTTCCTATATGTTGTTACTTTTAGAACAATATTTCATTCATATCACCACCTCGGCTACATCTGAAAAAAATAATTAGATCAACTCAATTTTTGCATACTTTTTCATATAAAGCTGCTGGATGAATATCATTAATAACTCGTTCGATGTTGGCATCAAGTGTGCGTGGTGTATCTTTATAAAAACAAATAACTTAGCATATCCCACAAAATATACTTAAATCACACAATCTTGCCAGCCACTTGATAGATCCAAACGTGAAATAAACGATTCATTAAATTTACCACGCAATAAAACCATTGTTTCATGACACGACACACGAGTAAAATGTAATTTAGTAAATTAAGGTCATCGTCAACTTTGGGGCGGTGATGACGGTGTCATTGTAATTCCAGCTTAAATAATTGATCCATATTTTGTATTTTTTTTAATATGTAGTTCGACAGACAGTCGACTACACTACAGTATAGTGAACATACACAGTGGAAGTATTTCTTCATTGCCAATGTAGCCAATGGACTTTGAACTAATTTCCTACGTTTAAATAATAATTATTAAGATTAAGTAGTTGAATTCTTTGAGTTGGGAAATGTTTTCGAATTTACGTCGGTTGTCACTACAGAACCAAGTTTTAAGATGCAGATTAAAAAGTACATTGGTTCTAGCAGAACACAACAATGAAACGCTCAATCCTGTAACATTAAATACAATAACAGCGGCGAAGAAAATTGGTGGTGAAGTAACAGTTCTCGTTGCAGGAACTAATTGTGGAAATGTAAAGCTTTTTTATAATAAAATATATTATTAATAAATCATTTATACTTTGGTAGATTTCAAAGGAGGTTTCAAAACTAGAGAATGTTTCCAAAGTTTTAATAGCTGAATCTCCATCTTTTAAAGGGTTTACAGCTGAATCGGTCGCACCAATTATTTTGGCAGCACAAACTCAGTTTAAATATACTCATATCTTAGCTGGTGCTACAGCTTTTGGAAAAAATATAATACCACGAGTTGCTGCCAAATTAGACATGTCACCTATTTCTGAAATTATAGATGTGAAATCTGAAGACACATTTATACGAACAATTTATGCAGGAAATGCTGTTCTAACACTAAAATCCAAAGATCCTGTTAAGGTATTTTAATTTTTCATATTATATTTTTAATTTTTGTTGAATATGTTGCCTTATTAGCTTATAACTGTACGTGGCACAAATTTTGAAGCAACAAAATCAAGCAATCAAAATGCTACTATTGAAAATTTAATAGCAGAAGTCAAGAATGATATGACTGAATTTGTGTCACAAGAACTTACAAAATCTGATCGACCAGAATTAACAGCAGCAAAAGTAATAATTTCTGGTGGACGAGGCTTGAAATCTGGTGAAAACTTTAAAATACTTTATGATTTAGCTGATAAATTTAAAGCTGCAGTTGGAGCTTCTCGAGCTGCTGTTGATGCTGGGTATGTACCAAATGATTTGCAAATTGGACAAACCGGGAAAATTGTTGCACCTGTAAGTATAATAAAGTACATAACATGTTACAATATAATTCAAAAAAATTTTTAGGACTTATACATAGCAGTTGGGATATCTGGTGCTATTCAGCATTTAGCAGGAATGAAAGATTCCAAAACTATTGTTGCAATTAACAAAGATCCGGAAGCGCCTATTTTCCAAGTTGCTGATATTGGATTGGTTGCTGATTTATTCAAAGCAGTACCTGAAATTACAAACAAAATTGGATAACTCAACCAATTAAATTAAATGTTAAGCAAAATGCGTAATTTAAAAAAAAATATATAGATTCAGTGTTAATAATTTTTATATCAAAATTGTTTTTTTAGTATTTTTCTAAATTATAATATTGTCGATTCAAATAATTAAATAACCTAAAGACCACAAGTTACTATTTGTTACTGATTCTACATAAACTATAAATAAATTAAAAATCTTTTAAAAAACTTTGTACATTCAAAAATTTAAGACCGTAATATAATAAATATACTTCCTTTATTGAACTTCAGCTTGAACTTCAGGCGTGAATCAATATATATTCATTCCAGCTTGACATCACTTAAACTACCACAATTACATTACTTTTTTACACTATACTTCCTTTATTTCTTAAGAAGTGTATACCAATTCATTTCTTATCAAGAATCAAGTGTATATTTTACATTTTACCATTGATTTAATGATATACACTAGGTATTCAGTCCACGATTTTACTTTCTTTAGTATCGTATATAATTTTATTCCATTTTCTTAATTCAGAAGTTTTCAGTAAATTATTTGTGAATAAGTATCATCCAATATTTTGTTTATAAATTCTTGTTCATTATTTTCATTACTCTTAAAATTAAAAGCCAACAACACATACAATTATTAAAAATAAATAAACTTGTACAACATATAATTATTATAAGACTAGACCTAAGATCACAATTCACAATACTGTAAAAAATAATGTCGTCAATAAATTCTATTCTATTCTATATATATTTTAAATATACTAAACTTTAATTTTCAAATTTATTATTTGCTCGCAGTAGAATCTGTAGAACGAGTAGAATATATAGTAGATATAGAAATAAAATAGAATAAATTAATAAATAGAAGTATATATGTATATGACTATGCTATGAATGAAACAAGAAGAAGAAACCTATCTATACCTAATAAACAGATAATTGAATCTTTTCAGTTTCTATGGTAACTGTTTGTGGTGTACTTGTACAACGTTATTGAAAAAAAAATTATTTATCGTTTTTAAATATTTACAGAAGTAACACAAGTGTAATTACGAAATTATAATGTTTGAACAAAACAATATTTATCGTAAAGGAGGAATTACAAAAAATATTTATAATTTGGTAAATGTATATATATTATTGTAAATTGATAGTTTATAATTCTTTCTTTTAATGAAAAAGATCAAAGATAAAAGATACGATAATGTTATCGAATTTCTAACAACAAATTACAAAGAAACATCTCTATCACGTGCTGGTCTCTCAGTTTTGGGACATTGCTATTATAATTCTCAAAAATTTATTGAAGCTGCTAACTGCTACGAACAATTATGTTCACTTGTTCCAAAAAGCGAAAAATACAAGTAAAATAAAAGCAAAAGATATAAAATATTATATAATAATTTTTTTTTAAGATTATATTACGCTCAGTCATTATACCAAGCTGGAATATTTGAAGAAGCTTTAAAAGTGTCAAAACAAATAAGTCTAGATGAACTTAATGATCAAGTTTTACAATTACAATGTACCATACAATATTCCATTGAAAATTACTCAAAATGTCAAGCCATATTGAGTCAAAGATCTGAAGAAAATGCCGACACAGCAAACGATGAAGGTTGTTTACTTTATCAGGTATACATAAAAACCAATATAGAAAGATTTTTAAATATTATCTAAACACAATTAGGCCGATTTATTCGAAAATGCAATTAAGAGATTTCATTCAGCTATTCAGATTGGTGGTTTCAGCTCATTGATAGCATATAATATTGCTCTCTGTCATTACAGACTAAAGCAAAAATCAGAAGCATTAAATTATATAGGTAATCAAATTGCTGAAAATTATTTATTTTAAAACTAAAACAATATTATATATCAAATTAAAACACAACTAAATCCAGCTGAGATATTAGAACGAACTATTAGAAACCATCCAGAACTTGGTATTGGTTCTCACGTAGGATCAGAAGAGGAATCTCGAAAGTCTAACAATGTATTGGCTTTATCAGGTTTAATACAAGCGCTTAATTTAAAAGCTGCAATTGAATTTCAAGAAGATAATAGTAAAATTATTTATGATATATTGTTATTATTTATAAATTATTTCTTATTAAAATACTAGTATTAGCAGCTCGGGAAACTCTCTTGGATATGCCACCGAGAGCAGAAATCGAATTAGATCCTGTAACTTTACACAACATGGCTCTGACAGACCCTCATGGTGCAGGCTCTGGATTGAAAAAATTAGCATTTCTTCTAGAATTGGGTCCTCCTATTTGTCCAAAAGAAACTTTAGCTAATATATTACTATTATGTTGTAAGCATGAAATGTATGATACAGCTGCAGATATTTTAGCAGAAAATGCCCATTTAACATACAAGTATTTATCAGAGGTGATAAAAATATTATTAATAAAAGATGACAAAAAAAATCTAATATTTGGATATTTTTTATATACATAGTATTTATATGAGTTATTGGATGCTTTAATAACTGCGCAAACTTCTATTGAAAATGCTGAAAAGAAACTAGGTGCCTTGTCATCTGGATTAGCAGCTAAACTTCGTACTTTCGCTGCTAAGGTTCAAGAAGCTAGGGGAAATACAGATCAAAATATTTTGCGCAACGCTCTCAAAGAATACGAAGAAATTCTTGATAGGTTTTAAATAAATTATATATTATATATATTACTGTATAGATTTATATTCCAAAATATCAGTTATTTACCAGTTATATTATCAAGAGCTTGGTTGTATTGGCGAGAAAACGATTTCACAGTTGCTGAAAAGGAGTTCCGCTCAAGTGCTGAATTTTGTTCTGAAAATCCAAGTTGGCGTTTGCATGCTGCTCATGTATTATTCATGCAAGGAAAATATAAAGAAGCTGCTGCATTTTATGAGCCAATTGTTCGACAAAATTATCATGATGTTGATTTTATCTATTTTATTTTTTAGTTTAATTTCTGAATTTAAATAATTTTTAGATAATTAGCGTTTCAGCAGCTGTTTTGGCCAATTTATGTGCATCTTATATTATGATACTGCAAAATGAAGAAGCCGAAGAGTTGATGAGAAAAGTGGAAAAAGCTGAAGAAGCTAGAGGAAATAATGAAAAACAATGTCTGCATTTATGCATTGTAAACTTAGTAGTTGGGTCAGTTTTATTGGTATTATACAATAAATATGTAGAGACTATAATTTGATTTGTATTTTTAGAACACTTTATTGTTCTAAAAATAATTTTGAATTCGGTTTATCCCGAATAGCGCACGCATTGGAGGGTGGATCTGGACCGAGACTTTGTGCAGACACTTGGTTACACGTTAAAAGATGTTTGTTGGGTCTTTTAACTGGAATGGCAAAACAAAATGTGGTTTTGCCATTTCCAGCAATTCAAGAGGTTTTGAATTTCTTACATTCCTGTGAAGGTATAATTTATATTTTGTTGATTTGTGAGCTGATACATATTATTCATATGGAAGTAACGCAACACGATGTTTTTTTAATGTTAGAGCTGTCTTGGTTTATAATTGTACGCACTCCATATTGTGCCACAACCGTTTGTGCACTTTGAGCTTAAGTTGTCATGCGTTAAAAATTTAATATATAGCCTACTAATCATGGTAGTATATAATTACATTTATTTATTTAAAATTTATTATTGCCTAGCGTTACTTCCATCGAAAATAAGTGTAAAAGGTGTTGTTATAATTTATTTTTTTTAGTTCATGGATTGCTCATAGCTTCTAATTTACAAATTGCAATAGATGATTATTCACCAGAAACGATGACGATTGGTATGGAAGCAAGAAAACTTAGTGTTATTTTGAAAAAACTTTCAGAATATGAAAAGTAATATTTTATTTAAAAAAATATTTAAAAATGAGTATATTACAAAAAATTTCTAAAACTATATTCACTTATTTTAATTCAATCGATATGGCATAATAAAATTTTATAGTTATACTGTAAAATAACTTTTTTTTTGGAAAACAGCTGATGATGTTTGTTGAATCTCGTTATGGAATTAAAGTACAGCAGAACTTGCCATAGAATTAATACCGCAAGTATTATCTCCCCTGTATATCCTGTAATAACCTTGTTCACCCCATTGTGGGCCCCAAGAATTCTTTACAATCCAATATGGTAATGTTTTATTGAAAAGAGGATACTCAGCCTTCCCGAAACCCACAATAAGAACACCATGATCAATTCCACCTGGCCGACAAAGTGGCCACCAAGGATGCGATACACCACCTCTATAAAACTGCATAGCATTCGCATTCAAACCTAATATAAAAAAAAAATCTAGCAATTTAATATTGATTTGTATTATAAAACTATTTACCAATCGAAATTGGACCGTTAGCTACAAGCCATAAGGCCATTGCAGTCTCATTTTTAGGTAAATCAATTCCACCTTTAATTTTAATATGCGATAAAGATGAATTAAAATGACATTGTTCCTTATGTGCTGTATATGGATATTCTGTTTCAAACTCGAGACCTCCAATAGTTTCTAGGGCCCTTTAATATTTTAACAAAATAAAAATAATTTCTTCAAATTATATTAATAACATACTTATATGCATTGTCCATAAGCCCACCACCGCATGCAGAATCAATAGTATCACAATCTAGTAATTCTTGTTCGGAAAATTCTTCAAGATTACCTGTCTTAACTGCATTCAATCCTTCAATATTACCAATTACACTAAAGGCCCAACATGATCCGCAATTTCCCTGATTTTTCACCTTAAAAAATAACAAGGTATGTTGTTATAAATTTTTTATGATGTTAGTGTTAAATTAAATATATATATATATATACTTCAGAAATAACTCCTTTTTTTCGCCAGTCAAAACTTTCTGGGAGTTTTATATTAGGTATTTCAGCAATAGGATTAATAATTCGATTTTCATCAAACTTTAACCGTAGGCCTGTTCGCATTTGATATTCAGTCAAAGTCATATCAGTAAATTCAGTAATTCCATATTTTGCAGTACCTTAAAATATTTAATGTTCTTAAAATATATATATTAATGAAATAATAATTATTTACCTTGCTCATTTTTATTCAATTGTTTTATTTTAATCATATTACTTTTAAATATTCTATAACGCATTTGTCGTTCCAAACTATTTGCATAAATTTTATTATATTTTAATTGAAATTTTTCAAAAAATTGTTCATTTTTATCTAGATGATATTTTTTTGAATTTGAACGTTTCATTCTTATATTACTGTCAGAATATATTTGATCGGGAAGATTAGTGCCGTCATTTGAATTTTTTTCTACACCATCGGTTGCAGATTCGTTTGCAATCTAAAATACAAACAAAAAATATTATCTAACTACTGTATATTTATATATGGGAAAATAGTGGAAATGCTTCAGAAATAGATTTTGTTGCAAATCATATTATGAAATATGACTCATACAAAGGGGCTAATACGAAGATTTAAAAAATGTATCGAAGATTTTAAAATTGTAAAATCTAAATTTCGTTCAAATTTCGAACGTGTCTTAAATATTTTCATTATCTTCTTTAAACAATTGTAATTAAATGTTATCTAGTTGATTGAAAAAATATTCTTATAAAGCTCATTGTTTTAAAGATATTCAGTTTACTAATCTTTGAAATTGAAGAAATTTTGGATGTTAATGTGAGAAATAAAAAAAAATGCACTTTTTATATTACATCAATACCTCATGTTATTGAAGCTCTCAGTATAAGTCGGGTATATATATATATATATATCATCATATAGCTATTTATCAAAAAAATATTTTTGAGAAATAAGAAAAAAACTAATCAAATTATGTGAACGTGAACACAATTTCGTATAATTAATTTTATTAAAATTAATTTTACAGAAATTTAAAAATTTGAGTACGTATATCAAAAATTGATGAAATTATTGTGTCCAAGTATTATTTAAAATAATGTATATTTATTTACCTGTGATTGGGAGTTAGCAATTTGTTGATCATCATTAATGTTATGTCCAAAATTATAAAATGAGAAGAAATTATCAAGAAAATATTGTGTATCTTCATTTAGTGCAAATGTAGCACCTGACATTTTTTCAGTAGATTCTTCATTTTTTGTCGTAACAGTTTCCAAAATTTCTGTATCAGGCAGAATAGATGTTACTGATAATTGAACATAATCTACAGGTAACTTGTCAATATTATTATTATCTGAACATTCAACTGAACTTTCATTATTTTTTCTTTGCCCTACCTGTTTTTTAGGCTCAATAATTTGTGATTCCAATATTGATAAATAATCATAAGTTAATTCTGTATTTTTTTTATTAAACACTGTGTTTTGTTTATATTTATTATTAATAAATTCTTGATCAAATTTATTACTATTATCGCTACTATCTAATATGCTACAATTTGAGTGAATTAATTCTCGTTGTTTCTCACCCCATGTAGTTATTAACGAAGGAATTTCTTTTAAAACTATACGACAAGTGAATTCTTCATATTTGTCATTTGTTGTATTTACCAATAATTCAAATCGAACACCATCAACAATTTCCCTATATGCTTCAATTATATTTAAAAAATTTAAATTCTGAGGTAAATACATTATTGCCATATTATGCAATGCTACTAAATTGGGTGATAAATATTCTCGAGCTCCTATTTCTGTGACATTATATTTATATGATGCAATTTCGGTTGTTACTGATAATTCCTAAAGAAATAATCTCAATGAAATTGCAAATTTACAAATGCAAAGTTTTTGCAGAATTCTTTTAATTGTTTTAAAGTTGCAATATTCAATGACTTTTATGTGATTGGTGGATAATTATTGTCAAAGATGGAATGAAAAATTGATGAAAGGATTATTTTGTATTTAGTAAATTTAGATTTAAAAAAGTTGTTTCTATTTTTATTATAATATATATATAGATTATATACAATCATTATTAATACTTAAAAGATGATACAAAAATAGCACTTAAGTTTTTTACAGTGTGAGCTGGACAATGCCAATACGATACCAAATATAAGCAATAGTAGATAATTACGATTTAGCATAATATACTTATTTATATTTATATTATACATATATATTATAAATAACAAAATTTGTTGACTCACCCCATTATCTGAATCAGATTTCACATAGCATAAAGATATTAAAATGAGAATAAATAATTTAAAATACATTTTATTTTATAAAACTATATCTATTATTGCGTGTTTTCACCTTTATTTATAATGTATTTTTTTAATATAATAATATATACACTATAAATAAATTATTCCAAGTTTTCTAGTAGTAAATAGTAAGATTAAAGTGTTGAAAAAAATAGCAATATTTTTTCTTAACCCCAGAGATATAGTCTCGCCGTTGAAGGTTTGGAATGTCAAACAAAAGTTAAAATATATAGAAATAAGGCTGGTTGCAAGTTGCAAGTGACAGTTTAATTCGCCGTATTTTGAGTTTGGAGGACAAATAAAATAAATTCAAGAGAATTTCTATGTTGTTGCTTATATTATAAAAGTTGTTTATTTTTTATTATTATTATTATGTACAATAAAATATTATATTAAAATTATTAGATATAATACGTTAAGAATTTGTATAATAAAATTTGTTTTGTTTGTCCTCCAAAGTTCAAAATCAGATGATTTTAAATTCGCCGTGCAACCAGCCTATATATGAACTCGCCGCCGTCTAAAAAAAAACACACAAACCTTAAATCATATATACCTCTATACATAGCTTCTACTAGAATTTTTTTGTGCATCTTTTTAAAATTCGGTTGTTTCGCTGTATACTTCTAGCGGTTGCATTTCCAGCATCTGGTAGCATTTGTATTGGTACTGCTTTTGGATTCAAACATCTTTTTGAAATATCAATATTAAGCAGCTTGTCTTTTAGTCTCCAATCATCATCAGTAAAACGTAATGAACACATTCTTCCTGTTTTTGTGTTAATATTTGGTTTCCCGCATGCTTTCACCCATATTTTACTTAAATTCACATCTTTTGGAAAGGTGAAGAATTTGATATTTTAAATATTATCTTTTTTTTCAGCTTACGCATAATTTCACTACATAATATTTCATTTCCAATTCTTTTAATTCAATAACACAACACAATTGTTTCCCATATAAATATATTGTTTTTCACTTATTAAATAATAATTCTTCACTTATTAATTAATAATTATATTAAATTATGTTTATATTTGATATATTTTATTTATTTTTAAACGCACAATTCTTCAATTCTTTTATTTAATTTAATATTAAATAAAAACACAGCCAACTAAAATATATATAAACAATTGCTTCAAAACAAATCTCCGCAATGACGTATTTTTTAAAAAAAATGGCTAATGTCAAAATCTACCCAGCAGACCTTGGAAAAATTATTAGATCATATGGGTTTATATAATAATACAAATTTTGTGGCTCCTCTTATTGGGAATTTTTTTCCTGTACTTTTGGTCACAAAAAGTTCACAAAATATCGATAACAAAAGAGTAATATAATAAAAAATAGTTGTGAAATTATATCTTCGTCTAAATTGGATTTGTGTTTTTGATGTAAGTAAAATAAAAGAAAATATTTTAATTTAGTTGTGAAGTTTAAGAAAAAAATTAAACTCATATAATTAAATATTTTTTATTTTTTTTATTTCAGACACAGTAAAGATAATTAGGCAAAAAGATTTTTCGGAAGATGAGCCCTTATGTGAAATAAATCTTTTTTGCAAAGGGATGAGGAACGCTTTCAAAAATATTTGAAGAAGAAGCATTATAATTTAATTTACAATTTAATTTATTATATTTAAACAACTTGAATTAATAATTTTTATTTTGAAATGTTTTATCTTTAATTTAAAACATAACATATATAAAATAAAGTATAATATATAAAATACATAGTGTTATTTTTTCATTTTAGGATAAGAAAATAAATTAATAAATAATATCTACAATATGTAACAAAATATGATAAAAATCTCCACACAAATGTAACAATATTTCCAGTATTAATGTGACAATTTTTCCCACATTAATATGACAAATTTTTCAACATAAATGTGACAATTTCGTCCACATTTTTATCACAATTTTACCACCAAAAATGTGACCCAGCTGTGACAATAAGCGTCAACTAGACTGCCATATTTTCAACAATTTTGTGACATTTTTTTGTGATACACACACAGTTATTTGTCACATTTTTGTGAAACTTTTGTGACACTTTGTCTGATGGGGCTATCTTAACTCAAACTGCTGAAATTGTTCACATGTGTAGAGTAGACAATACACGGTATAATTATAACTTTTATCTTATATTATTAGCACATTAGCACCCTAATTTATACATTTAGATAAAGAACCTAAACGAAAAATTCACAAAAATACAAAATACAACAATCTGGTACTTAGTTTTGCAGTACTAATTTTGTAATTTTAAAGTTTCTTCTGCAAAAAATAAAATAATGCATACCTATTTTTATAAAAAAAAAAATTAGCGAATATAAAAATTAATTTTCAAATTATATATTTGAGTACCTATTTTAAACAGGGTATTGTTCCCCTACCTAGAATAATTTTATAAAATTTTAGATTTTTATAATAAAAGGTATAATTCCAGAAAAATGCGATTTATGAATAAAAAGAGGAATGACGATTCGTACAGGTACAACAGCATTATAAAATATATATTATAAATAAATTATATTAATTTTAATAAAAAATATATTTGTTTTTTAATTTCAACTTTGTCTGTTTTATTCTATGTACTAAAAAATACATATGTACATATATAAAATATCTCATTCATAACATTGTCTCATAATTTCATTCCTGTGGAAAAATCATAAAATATAACAAAAAGACTGCGCTTTTTATAAAATAGAATTGTCACCATTGTCAAATATCAGATTTTAAGATAGTTTATCATCAGCCAAATAGCCAAATACGTGTAATAATTTGGCAACATAGCGTAAAAACCGCTAAATATTTTTATATCTTTAAAAACATATTTTTATTTTTGGTGGTAAAATTCCTATAATTTATTTTGAATACCTACATAAATAAAAAATTATACCAGTGTACTGTATTTATTGCTGCACTCATATTCCTGGGTATGCGCATTTTCATTATATCGCATCGCAACGCTTCGTACAACAACTAACAGGTTCAGGTACGTATAACTCCTCATAAAATTTATTGCTTTTACTATAGAAGAGTAAAGTATACAGCAGAGATGCAGACCGTTTAGTTATTATTAATCAATACAAAAATTGTTGAAATATCGGAAATCCTTTCTCATTTACTATAAGAACTAAATTAATTTTGCAGTTTATATAAAATTTACGAAAATAAAATTAACCTAACATCAAATTTTACTCAGGCCTAACTAAAACCGAACCATTAACCAAAATTAACTTCTCCAGTTTTGGTTTTCATCTCGCCTTTGTGTTAACTAAGTAGCAGGAACCAGGAACATCTTGGTGTTGTCAATGTATGTGTGACTGGTAAAGTATTTTTGTACATTTTGAGTGATTTGAAATGGATTATTTGTTATATGTATATTTTTTTTCATAAAGCAAGATTAAATAAATTAAGTTTTAATCGTTAGTTAAAAGATAATTTACAAATATTTGATGATGTTTTAAATAATTTCATTTTTAATTTTAGCTGTAATATATTCTGTTTCGTAAACAGCTGAATGATTAAACGAAGATAAGTGAGATAATTTTTATAGTAATAATTGTATTTTCAAACACTAAATACAAACAAGAAAAGAACAACTATATATTTTATGCACAGATTTTATAATATTATTTATATGTATGTATAAAATATAGAAAACTAAAAATTATGTCATACACATTTTCAAATCATTTATTTAATTTTAAATATTTAATGTTACCATTTTTACATAATTTATTTATATTTATATATTTATATATATATTACTACAATCATTCTTTCCTTATATTATACTTTTTTTTTATTTAATTACTATAATATCCACCAATGAATTAAATAAAATGTTTTACTATTTGATTTTTTTTTTTATTACTCTTTCACTTAAAATTTAATAATTGTTTATGTAATTTATTCATTCGCATACTTAAAATTATATCAATTATTATTATTAGATTTGAAAGTTTTATGTTAAATTTATAACTATATCTACCAGGTCTTAAATTATTATTTTATATTTTTAAATTGTTTCTATTTCAAAAATGTTTATTTAAATTTAATTTAAAATAAAAAAATAAAACAAAATATTAAAAAAAAAATTATACATAACGTTTAACATCACTGATAGTTTCTTTTTATTATAAAAAAGCTGTCTCTCGTCTTCATAATATTTGTAAGTTTTTCTTATAATGCAAATTCAAAATTACACGCACTTGATCCTTTCAAATTTTCTTTTAGTTTTTGAATATTACACACGTAAAAAATTAAAAACAAATAAAAATCGTCATCATATATGAGTTATCTGAAAATTTGGGAACAATTTTTGTTTTAATCTTTAATAATATCTAAGCCTATTTAAGTCAAATGAGATAAATATCATTCGTTATTTTATTTTTTACAAGTACGCGTAAATTCATAAATAAAAATTATTTTGTTTTTGTGGGAAGTGTTTTTTTTATACAAATTACATTATTTTATATTTTAATGTAATGTAAATCAATATTTGAAAATATTTCATTTTATCTTATTTTATCATTTAATAATTCTGTTGCAATCATTGCTTGAATCCGATCTATAGTCGCCATGCTTAATTTTAATTGAATACGATTTAACTATATTCAGCTAAATGAGAAGCTCTCTGAAAAAGTTTCTTGAACAACATGCAAATATAATTAGTTTTACTTATATTTTTACAAATATATGTTGAGTGCAATAATTCTTTTACAAATTGTATTTTTGGATTGTTTAAGCTTAATTGTAGTCATTTCAGTTCATAGATTTTTTTTTTTAGCACACACACATCACAGCATACGACGGCCTCATACATTTATTCTGTACAAAAAAATATTCTGTTACATTATGGTTTTGTATTATTATATTTTTATATTAATTTGTTTCAAATTACTACGCAACCGCTGCTGTTGGATTTGTTATTGATGTACTTAAATTTTTATTCGTATTATCATTATTATTGCTAGTGCTGCTGTTGCTATTACTACTGGCATTGCTGCTGGTTTCACTATTAATCAATTTATCAATATTAATTGGTGCTGTTGTAGAAATATCTGTTTTGTTGGAATCACTTCGGATTTTAATACTTTCTTGAATTTCATTATCAGATTTTATAACCGGTAAATCAGTAGAAATTGATGTATCATCATTTCCAATTAATGTTGTTGATGGTACATCCAATGCTTGTTGATCATTTTGTACATTTATACTTTTATTATCAATATTTCGAATGACATTTAGTGTTTGTAATGAAGTTATAATGCGTTCAGCTGAGCTACTACTTTTTTTTTGTTTTAACTGAGATTTATATTCGATTGAAGTCATTGGACCGCATCCTCTAGATACTTGAAACAGTACACGTGATATTATTAATGCTACCTGTTGATCTAATATATGGCTCATAACCAAACCTAATAAACGTTGTTCTTGTTGCATAAATAATGGTCTATTATCTGGATGCTTGGATAGATGAAGCAACGTTCCAGCCGCCCGACGTAACATATCTAAGCTTGTACCCATTGAATCCGGATTTTCACGTAAATAATTAATACCATGTTGATTTGCTACTCCTAATGCAGTCTGTTCAGCTTGCTCGATAAAAGCCACAAGATACGATATACATGGACTTTGTAATGCAACAGTTCTTGACATTGCGCTATCAGCTGCCGCTAAATAATGTAACAAATTTACTGAAAATTCACGTAAAACTTGATCTTCATTACGACATAAATGACGTGTTAATACAGAACATAATTTTTCTAGCCGAGAAAATGGTGGGGTTGCTATAACTAAATCAACATTAGCATCTGTAACACAAAGTTTACACAAAGCTTCTAAAGCTAAGCGTTGTGGTGACAGAACTGTTATTGGTCCACAAGATGGAAATGGATCTTGACCATGTGCTGATGGGCATACTGCCCAATGTAAAAGACCATCTAAAACTGGTCGTGTTATGATCTCTTCATATTTAGATAATTCTAAATGACCAGCAATATTCGCTACAGCAACAAGCATATTTTCTCTTATTTGTATCAGATATTCCCACCACCATTCTTTTTCACCTTGTAATGAACTGCACGAATCACCAAAATCGGTATCTTCTTCCCGATCATAATTACGATTTTTATGAGTACGTAGCACATGGTCATGATTTAATAATAATAAATTTCCAAGCAATGCTAGGAATGTAGATGATCGTGCTAATATGACTTCATTACCTGGAACAAATGTCAAATTTCTAAATATATTTGATAAACATATACAACGGCGAGCTAAAATATCTTGTGAATCATTAACTAAATATAAACTGGCTTCATCTCTTGTATAACATTCATCTTCATATTCGCTCATACGACGACGTCTTAGTATTGTAGCTGGATCTTTAACCGTTATTTTAGGATCAAAAATAGTTTTTCTATTTTCTTCTATTGTTTGTTCTTCGCTTGCATGTTTATTATCTGATAATATTGTAGTAGGTTTAAGACGATTTCCACCAACGCAGAGACTTGACATATTACGGGGTTCTATTTCCATGTCTACTTGACGACAATCGCTGTCTATCAATTGTTGTTTTACTTTTGACGTATTACAATTAATATCGGTTTTTATAGCTAAACTATTTTCGTTCCAATCTTCATCATTATTTTTCATTTTTTTACTATCTTCGCTATTTGTAGGAACAATATATGGCCGTTTATTTATCACTGACCTCAAATCATCTGTTTTAGTAGAAGTTTCCCTACTATTATTGTCGAATTGCTGTTGTTCATCATGATTTGTATGTAAATTGTTCATTTTAGGTTTTAAGTATCGAGCAAATGGAATGTCAACTATTTCACTTTTGAAAACATCTATTATCCCATTATGTGGAAATCTATCATTATGACCATATGTCCACGGATCACTACAATTCGGAGTACCCAATTGGTAATTTTTATTTGATTCATAATCCCATTTTTTTAATGTTTCTGAAACGAATATATCGTCTTCTGCATTTTGTATTCGTACGGGAATTCCTTTTCTAGTAACCATTGTATAATTCTGTGTTGTGCTTAAAATTAGAACACGTTCATCAGAATTTGGAATACTGACAATTTGTCCCAAATCAATATCCTCATTAATTTTATCATTATCTAAAATTCCTTGACAATTAAATTCAATTGGATTTTCTGTATTATTTTTATTAACAAACATTTCCAATAAACTTTTTTGAAAATGTTCTAAAAGTAAATTTAATAATCCTGGTAAATGTGTTAAACCAAAATATTGTACTGCACTATCATCGAAAAGTAAAACATTTAAAATATCTAAAGCCCATGTGCTTTCTGATAATAAACCAGATCTTAAGGACATAAAAATTCGCCAAGGATCAATTGGGCATACATCACTTTTAGCCAATCGTTTGCGCCTGTATAAAATTGGTGTAGTAGCTTCAATGCTATCTGGTGGAAAAATTATATCCCGTTTTTGTATTTGACCACCTGTAATAAATCCGGCCGGTGTTTGTTGTACTGGTTGTTGCGCAAACGCTTTATTACCACCAACTTGTGGTGGTGGTGGCATATTAAATGGTGGTTGTTTTCCATTTCCACTAGGACCTCGATGTGTTGGTCGTAATGGTGAATTAGAATTTGGTGACTGTCCTGCATTGCCTAAAGTATTCCATTGTGATGGTGGTGGTGTGTTTGGCTGATATGGTTGTTGAGCTTGTGGCGGATAACGATGCTGATCCCATTGATTTCCTGGTTGTGGTTGCTGTTGATTAGGTTGTGGCTGTGCTGGTATTGATGGTCTTGGACTATTCCACTGTTGTTGTGCTTGTTGTGAGGGATATTGATTTCGATATTGTGCTGCAGGATTATTTTGCCAACCAGCTAAATAAAATATTACAGTGAAATTTTTGTGCCCTAAATTAGAAAAAATAAATAATATCTTACGATATATTTGTGGCCTTTGGGCATATCCCGGATAAGATTGTGATTCTTTAACAAAATCTGGATGTCTTCTTGGTTGAGAATTCTGTGTTTGTGTGAAAATATAGTAAAAGTTAAGTAAATACAGTTCAATTATTGCAAAAAAAAAAGACCTGTTCTTGTTGTCTATAATAATCTTGTTGAGATGGCGGTTGTGGTGGATATGTAGATGGTGTTGAAGATGATGTACTAGTAGCTACTGCCGATGCAGGTTGAGAATTACCACCTGGTGGTTGATTAAAAGGTCGTGCGGGACCGTAAGGAGGGAAATTATTTGAAGAATTGCCGCCACTAAAATTAATTTATTATTATATATTATTTAAATTTAATTAAAATATAATATATATTTACGTATCATTTTCAGGACCATAAGGTGTAAACATTGTACGATTAGGAGGTGGAAACTGATTTTGATTTTGTGAATACTGTCCAGGCGGTCCTGTTGGATTGTACTGATCTGGACCATATTGATTAAAGTTCGGTTGGCCTTGGTAGGGAACACCTGATTCAAAAATTAGATATCAAAAATAAAATATTTAGTAAAAAAAAAAAACTTAAATATTGGGTTCATTTATTATAGGTTTAGGTTTATCTACTAAGTTTTGAGTACACATTCTTAAATTCTACTTTCTTTTTATATGTTCTTAATTGTTCTTAATTAAGCTTTTTATATATTTAGCTACTATATTTTGCAAAGCAAATTAATATTTGGAATTATTTTTCAAATATATTTGCAATTTTTAAAACTTCATAAATCAGTTTTTGTTTTAAAGTAGAACTGTTCCTGATACTAAGGGAATGTAAATTTTATATTCATCTATGTTATTCGGAGTTTTTAAATATATTAATATAAAGTAATTGAATACATACTACGAAAATAACACTTTAATAATGTCTGTCATATTCACAAATTTGATCTATATACATTTTCAAGAAGAGGGTTCTAAGAACTAATAACAATACTTATGAGATTTTATATTTTGATCTGAAAACTCTTTATAAAAATTAATTTTATAGATAGGCTCGAAAACTTTTAAAACTATTGTTAAGGCGGAACTACTATAGACTTAAGAGATTTTACAAAGTTTTAACGAATATTTTATCGGCGATATTATAATAATAGACTTTTGTGGATTTATTTGTAATAGTAAATCAATCTAATTCAATCTGAGAAACTTGGATTAAATGACTCAACCTGAGAAGCTTACTTTAAATATGTAGTAGATTTGAAGTTGGCCGAAAATCATATTTTATTTTTATGACAATTATATTATTTGAAGTAGAGTTTATAATAAATCTTAAATTTAAGGTTTATAGTAAATAAGAAATTTAGCTCTCAAACTTATAAGAATAAAACAAATAATTATACTACGTTTGTTAAGTCGAAATTTCGGAGGACGATTTACCTGTAAAAATTCTTTAAGCGTATTTTATTCGTAATTAGGAGTAAAATTTCTCACAATTTTACAATATTTGTATAGATAATTTGTAGCTAGCTATTTTTATACTTTCTTACAAATTCGAGGGTAGAAGAGTAACTAATAACTAAGCCAAAAAATAATTAAGCGGACTATATATATTTTAAAATAAATTTTTAATTAATTTCGTGATACAATTTGGATTATTCCTATAAATTACTAAAAGTATATATATATATATATATATATATTATATATTATATATATATAATAGTAAATTGATTTACCTGGATGTGATGATTGTGCGTTATTTTGTGACGGTGGCCTTTGTATTTGCGGAGCCGTATTAAAATCGACCTGTGCGCTTGCTGTATAAGTACCCGTCGTATATCCTGGATAGCCATCCATTGAAACATTTGCAGATACAGAAGAAGGAAAAGAGTCTTGCGAATTTGATGATCCAGCTGAAAATATAAAGAAAATTAACATTTATTGAATATCTAAATAATTATTATTAGAATATTTTACCTGGCGATGGAACTGAAGCAGCTTTTGTAGTTTTCTTTTTCGATCCTGCTTCAACTTGTTGGATTATTGGTAATGGATCAACACCGCCTCTATCAAAATGACATTCAAAAGCTAATAAATTTTTTGTATAATGTTTCCGCAGTGTATATGCTGCACTGCTACTAGCCCCTATACCCAATAAACCGGCAATATCTTTCCACGTTTTGCTTTTTGTAACCTATAAATTAAAAATATCACAATTAGTCCAATTAATTGTACCATAAATTAAATTTCTTATGAAAAAATATAAAAATTACAGAAAAAGCATAGCTTACTTAATCAAACAAAATTTTTTTTATGTAATTTTTAATTTTTTTGTAGTATTTATCATTGGAATTAAACTTCCTTTAAATAATTCCTTTAGGCAAAAATGTTGATAATGTATTTTTTTCTTAATGTATTTTTTTCTTTTCAAAAAATTTACGTTTAAACAATTAAAAAATTATGTGAACAACTTCGCATCCAAAGTATGTAGAAAAGTTTTTACAATTATTTCAAAACACTGATTACAAAAATTAATGCCTTGAATCATTTTATAAATACAAAACTAATTTGTGTAACAACTTCAATATATAAAGAATAACTTTGATAAAATAAATAAATCTAAACTATACTTTACCAATCTAATATAATAAATGCTTTAAAGGATTATATATACTTTTTACAAAAAAAAATGAATGCCTCATTTTTTTTATCATATTAATAAGGAAATATTGTAAATATATTTTTAAGTTAGTTAAGAAATACTACGGCACCTTGCATACCTCGACGAATCCCCCTCGTTCTTTAACATAAATATATAACCTATATAAATCTAGAGGTTGCTTTGATATTGTCGGACATGCGGAAATTGGTGTTCTCCTTTCATCCATAAAAGTTAATAGTTTATCTAACCAGCCCCTTCGATCAGGATTTTCGTCCATATCATATAATTTACATAAACTATCAGATTTCTGTAAATATTAATATAATAATGTATAAATTATCAAAATAACAATTCTTTTTATATTATATTTTACCTTAGTCGATGGTCTATAACTTTCTTGTGGTACATGGTTGAAAACCTAAAAAACAATTAAGAAATATATCATCAATATGTAAAAATATAACACTAATCATTTTTAAATTTTTTACTGGGCTTGCTGCTGCTCGAGGCCAATTTGAGGGTGAATGCATTTCAAAATCTTCATTACCATGTGTCTGTCCTGGTGATGCATTTGGTGGTGCTAAATGACCATGATTGTAGGGATCATTTTTTCTAGATTTCGGTGTTACACATTGCGGATCTTCGCCAGATGCTTAAAAATAATATAATTTTAATTAAAAATAAATAAAAAATAAATATTTTAATAATACCTGCAGAAGCATTAGAAAGAGTACTTTGTTGACTCGCTTCATCTAAAGGTGCTCCATCTGGACCAGTTGTTACAACAGATGTAACTGGATGTGAACTCATTGTTGAAGAAGAACTTCCGCTATTATCTTGCGACACATTATTATGATCGACCATTGTATTTGTGTCAAGAGTATTAGAGCATCCAGGCGGAGGATTATTTAATGCAGGTGGTTGAGGTGATGGTGTATTTTGAGGAGCTGAAGATGGGGGTCCCATACTGCTAGGACCGTGTGGTGGTCCCATATGATGAGGAGGTCCCATCGGCGGATGCATACTAGAACCATTTCCATAATTTTGTAGAGGTGTAGGACTTGGTGCCCCAACAAAGCCTCCCTTATGTTGTAAATGTTGTTTTAAGTAATTAAGTGGCCGTGGTGATCCCATTGTAGTTTGTGACGGAGGCAAAGGCGTATTTTTACCTTGGCCATGGTTTGGCATTAAGCCAGATGCAGTTGGAGGGGACGCAGTTGACCAACCTTGTTGATAAGGTGGAAATTGAGGATGTGCGCCTGGACCCTGATTTGGCATTGATCTTCCAACATATTGATTAGAAGCTGGCGACATGGTATTTGCTGGCGGTAACTGACCAGTATTTGGATTGGAACCGTAACCACTGGGATATTGAGGACGAGGGGCATAGTTCCCTGAAATTGAAGAAATTATATTTATAAATATTATAATATTGTTAAATAAAATATATTTCAATTTTGAAACTAGTTTATATTAAAAGTAAGCGCGATCAAACTATTAAATTTTTTTTTGGGTCAATAAGTCCTAATTTCTTTTAATCTCCATATCCACATTTATTGTTCTTGTTATTTAAAATAATATTTAAATTATATATAATTCAATACAAATTTTTTATTAATATTTGATTGTACAATGCTGGATCAGATAAGTTGTAAACCAATTCTAAATTAAATCGCGCTTACTAAGAATGTAGCTGTTTAAATATTATGTTCACCTTGCTGATATTGTTGTGAAGAAGGGGGAGGTGGTGGTGGTGTAGTATACGGGGATATATTTTGGGGATTTGTTTGTCCTTGTCCTGAACTCATTTTATAGTTATGAATATTTGATTGTGGAGAAAGCTGTGGTTGGTATGCACTTTGAGTGGTTATATTTGAAGAAACTTGAACTGATTGTTGTGATACTTGGGATGTATTAATATTTGAAGATCTAGCAGCTAATTGTCCTAAAACTGGTTCAGAAGTTAGCTGTGCTGATTGTTGGTGATTTTGAGCTTGAATAATATTAGAATGTTGTTGTTGCATGCTCATGTTACCCACATTGCTAATGTGACTTGAAAGCATACCAACAGATGTTGGTGTTAACTGATTATTTAAAATTCGTACTGGCATCGATATATTTTGTTGAGCTATTTAGTTTTTTGGGAACATACACATCATTTTTTTAAATATATGGTATATTTGTATATTATTAAAGTGAAATATAATAATAAACAAAAAAAAAATGATTGGACTGAATCTTCAAAAAAAAAATTTTTTAATTATGCCCAGAATTTACATATATACTTGTACCCTTGGTACACAAATTTTTAAAAATAAGGTAAAATAAAAAAAGATATACGAGTAATATTACTTTTGGCACTGTATATTTGTTTTTCAACAATATTAAAAGCAATTTTAAAAACAAGTACAGTATATATATATATATATATCAAAAATTAAGGAATATGTTCAAATTAAATTTGTATTTTTTTATTAAATTAATAAAATCAGAAAGATAAAAATAAAAAATAATAATATAAAATTATAACTTACCGACAGCCGGAGACATGGATCGTGAACCTGACGAACCAGTTGGAGATGGAGTTGGTCTCATTGTCTGTTGTGCTGTACCAGGTGGTACAGCTCCTGCATTACAAATACCTCCCCCACTAGAGCTATCATTACTGTTTTGTCCAACCATTTCCTATGTTGAATCATTAAAATTTAATTAGTTAATTACGGGCAAATTCTTCTTTTTTATACAATATTAAATTATACCTGATGAGGAGATGGTGATGCTTGTGGTGGTTGTGGAGAACCGCATGGAACATGTCCAGGACTATTTGGCGGTGGTCCAGCATGTTGCATTTGATGAGGTGAAGCCGGGGCATTAGGGTGAACTCCAGGTCCTGGACTAACAGCTGGTGAAGAACTTCCAGGTCCAGCCCAGGAACGATTAACATCGGGATACTTAAATTATTTTCAAAAAAAATTATTATCATGTATAAATAAAAAAATAACTTAATATTATACTATCATTTTTTTTAATAATTATACTACGTAGTAATGAAACTAACTATTAAGCAAAATCGCAAATTTTTTTATGTAAAAATATAATTATTTTGAAATTTAACTTCATTTTTTTATTTTTAAAATTTTGATTTTTCAATTTGTTTGAATTCTGCTTTCTAGGCTAATTTTATTTTTTTCTTATTAAGGTAAGATTACATATGATTCATTATTATACAGCGCCATAGTACATACAAAATAGTAAGTTTGCAATTTCTACTTTGTATTAAATAAAAAATGGTAGCTAAGTATATTTGTCTCATAAAATATTGTGGGGACCCGCAAAATGAGGAAACACAATTATAGAAAAATTATTTTGGAAGGAAACAAAAGTTCGTCTCATACATATATTTTTTCATTAATTTTGTAAATAATTAAAAATAAATAAAATAAAACCATTTAAAAAAAAAAAAATCTGATTACTATGTGTATAGAGAATATGCATGTGTTTTAGATTTTATAATAATGATTATATTAGGTACTTATTTTTAATAATTACCCCTTAAAATATTTACATTTTTTTCAAATTTGTTACATCGCATGGTCAAACTATGATTTGTTTGTAGGAAAGTAATGTAAATATGGCTTTCATAATTAATTTTTTGAATGTCGTTAATAAATAAAATTACTGGACTCAAATACCGTATTTTTTTTTTAAACATTATATATATATATATATATATATATATATATATATATACATATAATAAAACTGCAGTTTCTGTAAATTCTTTTTAAACTTATAAAATACTTTTAAAGAACTAAACAAGATTTTTTCATGCAAGGTTTTAGTGATTTTCTTTTTTGTACATATATATAATCATTTAATATTTTGATTTTTTTCTGGAACAGGATAATGGAATTTTTTTTGTACATACATTTTTTCTAAAGATTTTAGATTTTTATTTTTTGAATATACTAATTAACAAATAAATTTATTTAAATTATTCATGAAATGCTGTAATTATTATATCAATCTTTGGATACTTACTTGCTGAGAATATTGTGCTCTATGATTAGAACCAGTAACCGAACCAGGTGGTGTAGAATATCTCTGAGGATATGGTGAATATTGCGATGTTGTTGGAGTTGGTCCAGTAGAATGCGTTCCTATAGTTTGTTGTGGAGAAGAAGTATACGGTCCAACTTGTCCAGGCGGCATAGGATAACCAGGTTGGTTTCGTGGTGTATTGGCCTATCATATATTTTAATACAATTAATTTCACACATAATAATAACAATACCGAAATATACTTATTAGTTTTTATACTGAATTTATTAATATACAAAATTCATATACATATAAATATATATATATATACATATTAATATATATATATATATATATATATATATACATATTAATATATATATATATATATATATATATATATATATATATATATATATACATATTAATATATATATATATATAATATATATATTATATATATTAATATATAATAAGTTCTTACCGGTGATGGAGTTCTATAACTTTGTCCCATTTGAGGACTATATGGTCTGGGTGGAACAGACCATCCTTGCGAGCCATATGATTGTGGCTGTTGTGGACCTGTCTGCTGTTGAGAATCATAATTGTTAGGATATCTTTGTTGTGGTGGAGGAGGATGCGATTGTAACAATGAATTAAGTGTTGGTGTTGGCCCCTGAATCTGTTGTCCTGGAACATATCTTTGTGGTGGTCTATTTGGTGTCATAATACCAGGTGGTTTACCTGGTTGCATTGATGAATGTCCATAACGATAAGATTCAGATGAATTATTTGGATCATTTGGATGATATCTACCATAAGGTGGATGTGATCCCATTGTCACAGCTTGCTGACCATAAGGATCATCTTTCTGGCTTAAATTATCACCAACAATATGTTGATTTGGTGGTTGTGTTTGTCCATAATGAGCACCGGCAGATGTTTCAGCAGTATATCCATGCGAATGTGTATCTCCACCATTATTAGGTGAACCACCTAAAGACATCATTCCGCCAGTTTGAATTGGTGGTGATTTAGTAGTTGAAAATTTTTCATTTATATTTGATGAATTTTGTTGTGGATGTTGCTGATGTATAGGCCGAGTATTATGAATTTGTTGTTGTGCTTGTTGTGATTGATGATGAATCGATCCTGCATGTCTAGCAACATCAGTTCCATTTTGTATATTTGCCGCATTATTTTTTGATGTATCCTCATTAATATTTACGTCACTAACATTGTCTGTTTGTTGAAGTGCCATAATTCCTTTACATATAAAAAGAAAATTTTAAATTATTTAATTTCTGTATAATTTAATTAACATTAAATGCAATATCGGCTCTTACCTACTCCCTGTTCGCCCGAATTATATATTTTATATATACATATATATTTCTTACAAATTTGGGTGTAGATATTCTCTGTTTAATTTTTATTTGCACTATTTTATATCCTTTTATATATATAATTTTAGGTGTAGTTATAATTACAAAAAAAATAATAATAATAATATCTTATAACTTATTATAAAGCTGTGTATAGTTGTACAAAAAAAAATCAATCGATGCGGCGCAGAACAACTGCAAAATGATACATGGCAATCCCACTACATTCATGCTTTTTCTTTTATAGGCGACGAACGTGTTGTTGTTGCTTTTGTTGTTGTTGTTTCCAATAAATTATAAAAAGATTCATTTCTTTTTAATCATATTTTAATTAGTCTTTACTTTTATTAAATTTTCACTTTTTGTTCATATTAATTAATTGAAAGATTTTTTTTTGAATATTATATTATATTCTATTTAAATATTTAATTTCACACACATTTGGTTACACTTTTCTCAATTTAATTAATCTTTTTTTTTGTTCAGGAAACCACTGTCTTCTTTTTAGTTACAGATATTAGGTGGTTATTAATTTTTTGTTTACCATTCACTCAAAATACCGAATCCTCTATTATATTGTTTTAATAATAACTATTTCAATTTTTTATAAATATATTTTCCTTTTATCTACTTTAAATGGTTAAATAATAAATGAAAGTCTCACTAATCAGAAATGGGAAAAAAAATAACGCCAACACCCGAGCCATTATGCACAGTGGCAGTAATGGCGATTTTCATATTTATTATATTCTTCAATTGTATTTACCAAGATTTACATTGCACATAATTAAAACAATTTATTGAATTGTTTTTAACAATATTTATATAAATTATATTACTTTATAAAAATGCTAAATTTATAATTGAAATTATATTTTATAATTTTTCAATAGCCAACTTGAGTACACATTAAAAAAGATGGTTCCCGGATTTTTCATTTCGGCTTTAACTTCTGCGCACACACTATCATATTTCTCGCAACACGAATAACTCTAGTACTTTTTTATTTGTCATTAAACGCAATTTTCTCTTTGCTAAGATTTTTTTTTGCTTAAAACCGCGTAATTTTTTTTAAAAAAAACTATTAACTTTGACAATTTTTTACACTAATTACAATTAATCACAAACTTAAAACAATTTAAATACAAAAGTAAAAGAACAAAAATTTGACACGCACACGCCGAAACTATTTTGTTTTTTCAATTAGAAGCACAGGAAGGATTTCGTATTTAAAGATAATTAGATAATTAAAAATACCTATAAGCAATTAGTTTATATGAGCTATAAATGTAAATACTAAAGATAAATTATTTATATTTAATTATAATTTAGGTTTTCACAAAATCAGAAATTTTAATGGACTCCAGTGACGCGACCAATGCGAATGTATTCTATTTGATTTTTCAGGGTTGGGTTGGAATTGGAATGGTATGGTGCAAACAATTCTCTGCTAAATGGCTTCTAGAAATTTGTAATAGATCTAAATCAAGTACAAAAACACTATAAATATAACCCAGCACATTTTTAGTTATTAAAGTCTGGTTTAATATATATGATTATAAAATTAATGTTTGTACTTTGTTGTTTACGTCCGTATACCTTATGTTAAATTCTTTGACCAAAAAAATCATTTTTTTTTATCTAGATCATTTTTTAAATTTCTTTGACCTAAATCAATCTTTTATTTTATCTAGATCAATTTAAAAAAATCTCGATTTTTAGAAAGATTTACCCCTCCATTTACCAATATACTTGCGGTTTACACTAGACTTTCTTAGACAGAACGTATGTTCTGTCTACGAAATGTCAAGTGTAAACCAAACAGGATTTCTATCGACAGAAAAATCACGATTTTTCTCTAGACAACTTTTCAGATTTTTTTTGACATTTGTTAATTTGCAAATGGCGATATTTGATAAAGATGTTAGATTTGCTCCTGAAATTTAAAATTTAATTACTTTGAGGTGATTATTGGAGTGAAAAAATTAGTTTACTGCTAAATAAATAAAAGATATGTATTAATTAAGATGTGAATAACTATATTATTAAAAACATTTTTATTTTAATATTTTTATAGCTAATTGCTTTCTTGTTGACGACATGATTACAAATGAAATGTTAGACAGAAATGTCTGACATCAAATAGCCAGCGTGTTTTTTTTTACTGTCAAAAATAAATTTCAGATAGAAATGTCTCACATGCTAGTGTAATCACAGCGTAAAAATTAGAAGTCTCTTTTATCGCACAGAATTCATACTGCTTTCCGTGTGCATGTAGATGGAAAAGTGTTCTACTTTCATACGGAATTCATACTGCTTTCCGTGTGTTTTCGCACTCACCAACACATTGAAAGGTGTCGACTCGACATTTCAGGCCCATTTTCTTTGGCCAAGCACACGGAATTCCGTTTTCCGTGCGAATCGTTATATTTTAGAGCTGGAAAGCGCACTACTTTCCGTGTGAAATGTATGTTGGGTAAGACCTAACCTATAGATAATTGAAGTATTTTTTATATCGCAAAAAAAAAAAAATTAAAACTGCTTTAAAAACTTGAGTAGCAGGACATTATAATTTCTAAGATAACAAGTACGGGATGTACCGCACATCTCATTCTATATGCAAACGGGTAAAGTCCATGACTACGAATTCCTCATACAGAGTTACGTGTGCATTAATTTCCAGAAATGATTGGGCATGACGAAAAACGAAAAACATCGTTCTACAGGGGGCCTCTAAAATGCACCGTTATGCCGGATTTATATTGAAATAATTTGCTGGTTATGCATGGATTTAGAAAGGGATAGTTTATTGTATTCTACATTAGCAAAAATAGATCGCTGCTGATATTTTTTGATAGGGATTTTTTTTTTACGGAAATATTTCATTTGACAATATACTAGTCATATGGATATGTAGTCATATGTTCAAATATAATATATAAACAAAACAAACATTTTTTATACATTTTTTATTTAATCAAGATTCTTAATTTTTTTCAGTATTGCCAAGGTGCAAATTTAGTATCTCAAAGTTGGATTTTTTTTTTTTAGTAAAATCAAAATTTTCAAAAAAGTTACGTAATTTTTTTTTAATTTTAAATTAACCGCCATTTTATTCTCTATCGAAAAGCTGAAGGATTGAAAGCTGTACCTGACGTACAAAAAGTTACAGGCCGAAATATTGATCAATTGTTTGTCTTCTTTCTGAAGCCCCCATAGTATACTCTGATTGTTTGTTCAGTTATTGGGTTTGTTTATATGTGATATTTATGGATTTTTTTTTTTTATTTATTTGGTTAAATTACCATTATCAATTTTTTTTATTTTTACAAATATACTTATTAAACAATTTAATTAAACTTACCTTTAACATAATTAACAATATTTGCTTTAAATTTATTCAAATTTGATTCCATTATGAGATTATTTGGCAATTCATTAAATAATTTTTTGACTTTTCATTTCTAAAAAAATTCAATCTAAAAATAAAAATATTTCTTAAATTATAGTTTTGAACATCCTCTACATACACTAATGACTAATCTATCACACAAATAATTAAGCAGAATATTATTTCTCATTTTAAAAACTAATATCAATACATTCATAATTATTCTTTGATTAACAGTAAGCGAAGCCACTTTAATGCATCCAACATAAATTTAATATTTGTGTATATCTATTTAGTTTTAGAATCAGTCTCATGGCTCTATTTTGCATTCTTTGTACTCTTGCTTTTGAAATAGTGAATATTTTGTATATGTGGTTGGTAAAGCACTATAATTTGTGCAGGCCAGTTTATATCCCTTCTAAAGTTCAAAACATATTTTATCTTTCTTCCATTCTATATGTATTTTCTTTTCATTCCAAACATATCGGTTGGCTCTTTTTCCAAAAGTTTGCATAATAAATTTTAAATATTTTATGCGAAATTTAATTTGCGCCAACCTTAAACACACGGGTGTTTATTGACATAATATTTACAGAATATTCTAAATATATATAAATATTATGTAAAATATTTAAAAAATAAAATCGCAGCAGATTTCGAACGAAACGATAAATTGAATATGAAAAGAATACATTTGACGGTTCTCACCCACTTTCTAAAGTAATCGCCACGTATGGAAAATAATTGATAATTCTCACCTCCTTTCTACAGCAATCGCCAAGATATCTGAAGCTGCTGCAACTCGCGAATTATGGAAAACTATTTTTTGACAACTCGTTTAGCACCCTGAAAAACGTTACTTTGTGGTCTTTTTTTCTCAGATTTAAGGCTTTCCCAAACCGACGCGAATTTTTTCAGCGAAAAATAAGCCACACTGACACCTAATAAGCCACACTGACGCGAAAAAAACGCGACTCAAACGTCAAAAAAAGTGTCATTAAATGAAAAAAATATATACAACATATTTTTATTTTTATTTTAAATAAACAATTTTTTTAAATAATTCAAATATATACATAAAAAGTTTCACATTTTCTTACCATTTTCATTTATTTCAAATTTCATGTCCAATTTCATCCCATATTTTCATCGTATATTTTTATACTCTTTATGCGATAAGTCGTATTATATGGGATATTTTTTAACTATTTCTATAAACTTTTCCATTTTAAAAAAAAATTAATTAATATAAATATTTTTTTTTACTAGTTCTTAATTCAACAGCGACGACAATATGAATGACTAACTTGACAAATTTTCAATAATTTTATTGACAGTTGTTGCTAAAATTCAGGTAAAACGCTGCATGCAGTATTTTTTTTGACAATTGTTGCGGAAAAAATCCCTATACAAAACGCGCGGAAAAATTCGCTGTAAAATCGCGCGGAATTCGCGTTAATATGTGCATCCTCATAAGCCGCCATGTAATTAAATTGTGCGGAAAAATTCGCACCGCGGTTGCGGAAAAATTGGGGTCGGTTTGTGGAAGGCTTTAATGGGTTAACTGGGCTGGGTTAACATCTACGATTTTTTGGATGGCAAATGCAAATGTCGCAAGCCACAAAGTGTCAATTAAATTTCCATTATAATATTACAAAAATATAAAAACCATTTAGATAATAATTTCCAATTTTAAAAATGATAAAATCGTATATATTTCTGTTTTTATTTGTAATAAACGGATGTTTTTCAAATGATATTACTCCTCAAGTGTTTAGTAATATTAAAGAGGGTATTGTTGCTGCATTTGGCGACTTTAATTCTGATGAGTTAACTGACGTTTTTTTAATAAGTAAAAATTTTAGGACACTAGAAATTTTGTTAGGTAAATAAAAAGTGATTTTTAAATTTAACTTTCTATTTATATTTATTTTCTATTTCTTACATTAAGGTGCTGATACAGAACCACTCTTGCGAGCTGGACCTAATTGTTCTTTTAAAAATGAAATAGTTAGTGTTGTACCAGGTGATTTTGATGGCGATGCATTAATGGATGTATTAGTCACTCTTAAATCGTCAGAAGAAAATATACTTAATGTCTTCATTAACTGGGGTGGAATCGATCATTTGAATTGTAGTAATGATGCGTCACCCTTACTAAAGACCTGGGGAGAGCCAATGGCAATTGATTTTAATCGTGATATGATAATAGATTTGTTCGGTTTGGATTATCTTCAAAAGCGCACTTTTTGGATATTCAGCGATGAGCGTAAATTGCCCACTATTGTGCACCAAGCTACACCAAATTCTGGAGGAGAACTTAAAATACCACATGCAAATGCTTTTCTTGATTTAAATATGGATTATATGGCAGATCTATTCTTGCAAACAGATAAAAATTTTGAAATATGGACTGGTCGATTAACAGACAAACAAGATTTCGAATATTACAAATCGATAAACTATCCTATGGGAAATTATGAATTAATTATAGGCCAATCTATATTTTTGGATATGGAACTTAAAGGAGAACATGATCAAGTTGTGCCAGTATGCTTCGACAAAAATTGTAATAATTCTAGTATTTTAGTATATGAAGGAAATGAATTTCGGGATTTACATGTTAACTTTAAAGATACTCAAGGTAATCTGTGGGGATTTGTGGTACCAAAAACACATGAACTTTATTCTAAAGTAATAACATGCCGTAGTGGGGATTTTAATATGGATGGTTATCCTGATTTATTAGTTACACTAGCTCCTCTAACAAATCCTAAACGTACGCAAACCTTCCTTTTGGAAAATGTCCCATGTAAAGTTTGTTATAAAGAAATGCTCCGCACTTTTGAAATTAAATGGAATGCTTTATCACCAATGGGTAATTATAATACAGTAGCCGGAGCTTTTTATGATTTTTATCAAGATGGAATTCTGGATGTAATTTTAATTGAAAAAAATGAGAAGGGTAATTACAGACCATTGGCATTTCGTAATACTTTAGATTATGATGCAAACTTTGTAAAAGTTATAGTACTTACGGGATTAATTAATATTCATAATTCAACTGCAATGACACCTTTAGGTAAGAAAAAACGAACTTACGGTACAAATTTACCTGGACCAAGAATTGTTTATTATACAACTACACAAGAGGGTGATAATCAACATGGTGCTAGTGCTCAACTACCACAATCTGCTTATTTTGCACTTCAATTGCCGTATACAATTTTCGGTTTAGGAAGAACACCCAATTTCGTTGATTCCCTTACAGTTGGAATGGGAAATAAATCGAGAACATGGACACAATTAATTCCAAATTCACAAATGTTTGTTATTCCAAGACCTATAGACGATCCACAACGTTGGAAAGCACAACTTTTTGTAACACCTAGTAAATTAATTTTAATGAGTGTCGTGGCATTAGGTGGCACATGTTTAGTTATTATGTTCATAATTTTAGGACTTTATATTAAGGAAAAACGTGAAGATAAAAAAGAAAAATTAATGGAAGCAAACCGTTTTCATTTTGACGCTATGTAAAAGCTTAAAATTAAAAAAAAGTTGTGTAGATAACGTGATTAAGTTTTAATTAAATTAAACATTTTTGGTTAAACAATATATGGGGAAGATGAAATAATGACAAGTGATAATTCTTCAAAAGCACTGGATTAGATATTAAAAAATATTAAGTATAACTGTTATTAATAGTAAAGAAGAAATTTTATTTATTTGTAGACACAGATTCATTCATTCAACTTGAGTTTTTCTATTAAATAAAAAAATATATAAATTTATTAATGTTTTATTCCAAATAACTACGAAAAAAATTATATATATTTATTTACACTGATCTCACATTTTATAATTGTAAATAAAATAATTTAATATTGCATTGTGACTTTTCTTAAATTATTTCATTTAAACTGAAGGTTCAATTGAAAAAGGCTATTTTGAATGAATCATCACAATTACACTTCATATGATCCAATCTTTTTTTTTTTTGAAACGCTCAATTTTGAGAAATCGAATAACACAAATAAAATATTTAAGAGATAAATATTCTGAAACACCATTTTTAAAATTGGCTTTGTCTTTAACTTCTCTTATTTACACTGCTTATGTGTTAATAAAATAATCATGAAACACAAATACTTTTAGTTTTTTAGAAATATTATTATATTAGATATTTGTAACTTTGTAAGTATACAAAAATATTTATCAGTATAATTATGTTCATTTTCTTAATCGCAATTTTTATTGATTGCTGTTATGTTATTATGCTATATTGCTGTTATGTTATTAAACTAAATTCTTCTACCCAACTGTTTAATACACTTTTTTTTTAATTTAATATAATTATTATCTAATATCTTTATTGAAATTGAAAAAAGGTGATTAAATTATATGAATAAAATACATTTGAAAACTAAATTCTTCTTAGTAAAAAAGCTATTATTATTGTATTACCATTAATTTATAACATAATTAGATTTTTATTGAAATAAATGAAACTTAACAAAGCAAAGAAATTGTTACAATGAAAAATAAAAATAAAAAAGAAAGCAAACATTATTAATATGTATTCAAATTATAGTATACAAATGTTGCAAAGAGCACTTTTGAAAATACGTTAATTCGTGCCAAAATATATAAAATCAATATTCAACTAATATTAATTTTTTTTAATGTATTTATGACGATTTTAATAGTTGCTTTATACGGTATGTTTAAAAAATAATTTTTTTTGTTGTATTCAAAAGTGCCCTTTGCAATACAACAAACAATTATATATTTTTTTTGTAAAGTTCCAGCTAATCAAGATGAACCAAATTCTTTCATCCATTTTTCATATTTTTCCAAGTCATGCTTGGACACACTTTTATTGCATTTTCCAATTGCTTCTGTAAAATCTTGATTTGAAACAGGTAAATCGACTTCCTCTGTAGCTAACTGTCGAATTTGTTCAGGTTTTAATCCAGCAATTTTTCTTCTCATTGACATCATGCTTGCATCTCTGCAGTGAAATTATTAATGTTTAATATGAATGTAAATATGAGACTCAATTACCTGCAAACATTAGTAATGTCAGCACCAGAGTAACCATCTAATTTTTTAGCAATTGATTGAAGGTTAACACTGGGATCAATTTTAACTTCACGAAGATTAATTTTTAACAGCACTTCTCTACCGTCATCTGTTGGCAATGGAATGTAAATTCGTTTTTCTAATCGTCTCCGAAGTGCTTCATCAATATCCCAAGGGAAATTTGTAGCCGCCAATACCATTACCACTTTAGAAGCTTCGTCGCTTCCAACACCGTCCATTTGAACAAGAAGTTCAGATTTTACTCTACGTGAAGCCTCATGTTCAGATTCAGATCCTCTTCTGGAGCACAAGGAATCAATTTCGTCAATAAATATTGTACTAGGAGCATAAAATCTAGCCATTTCAAATAATAGTCGAACCATTTTTTCAGACTCTCCTCTATATTTTGAAGTAAGAGTGGACGAAGAAACATTGAAGAAAGTGGTACCACATTCAGTTGCGACTGCTTTTGCAAGCATAGTTTTTCCAGTTCCCGGAGGTCCAACCATCAATACACCTTTCCAAGGGCGACGTATACCTTTAAAATAATCTGGCATCCACATTGGTAAAACTACAGCTTCCTCCAATAAACGTTTGGCATCTTGAAGATCTGCAATATCATCCCAGTGAATGTTTGGATTTTTTTGCAAAATATCTCGCTCTATAAAATTATTAGTATTTTTGATAAGATATTTTTATATTTTTAATTCAAAATTGTAACCTAATATATCAACTAATTCCGATTCAATATGATTATTTGGCTCGAACTTTTTTTCTTCTTCAACAATTTCTTCATCTTTAATATCTTCATCTTTTTTGTCAAAATTTTCACCTAGAATTGATGTAACTGACGGTCTTTTTTCCTTAGTGATTTGACCTTTCGTATTATTGTTTAATTTCGGGACTCCAGATTTTTTGGGAACACCGTTTGGCTTAACAGGCGAATTATTTTTATTTTTTTTTGAATGCGGAACTTTTTGATAACGAATATTTATATTTGATCTAATAAAATTTTAGTAAATAAATAATTGCTTGTAAATATCCAGAAGTAAATAAAAGAATATACTTTTGCTCTTGGCGAGGTGGCCCCCAAACGTCTGGATCTTTTGGCGGAGGAGTCCAAATGTCGGGATCTGGTTGAAACCATGCTGCTGTATCATTTCTTTGTTCTAACTCTTTATTTTGCGGTTTAAATTTAATTGCTAATGGGATATTTTGAAGATCTAATGTCATTTCGGATAAAATTTTTTGTATTGCTTTAATTTGCTGGTATTCTTTTCCAATTTCCTGTTGAATCTAAATCAGAGCTATTTAAACTGTATATATAAAAATTTTTAGTTGAATTACCATGCTCCATTTGCCTTTCCTCAATGGATCACTTATAGAATTGACCATTCTTCCAAGCATGCCTTGTAAACCTTCGTAGTAAATAGATGCAGAATCGTAATTTCCCGTCAAAGCCATTTCCCTTGCCAGCTTAGCATTTTCACATATTTCCATCGCTGATATTTTAGCCATCACGGTCATTCCTGCGCCTTTTTTTTAGGCAGTAACCAATAGGTCAGATATACTGAAATAATTTCATAGTTAATACAATTTTAAATTAGAAAAAAATAATAATCAATTTAATTATCTAAATTCATTAAATGTATTTAAATCTTATTCATCTGCCTCTTGTAAATTTCATTCTCATTCAATATGCAAAATTTATTGTAATGATTAGCCGAAACATAACTATTCATATATTTACAGTTTCGTCTGGGGAAGTCGTGAAAATGGGAGTATTAATTATTTCGGTCGTATTCAACTAATCAGGTTGATTTAAAGTTTGTGGTATAATATACATATAAATATACTCTACATTTTTTTTATTATTATTATATATTGAACTCGGTCTTATTACGTCCAAAAAGCGAAGTTAAGAAACAATATAACCATTGTAGCGCCTACCTGAAATAGTCTTTTGGTAATTTACAATATAATCGACAGACGTTTGTGAAGTCCTCAAAGGAGCTATAGTAATATATATAGTAACAGTTTAAATTTTAGAACATTGTATTTACTTTTTAAAGATATTTAGAACGTTTAATTTGTTTAGTTGGTAGGTTCCAACTTGCAATGCATATAAGTTTGGATTCTGTACCGCATATAAAACAAAAATTACGTTTTGAAATTCATTTTTTTAATTTTTTTACTATATAATATTGTTTTAGAAATATACATCGCTAAATAAATATGCTGTTATAAATTAAATTGGTGTACACAATTGGCAAAATTACTGTGCTTATATTATAATTATATTTAAATTGAAAAAATATATATAATTTAGATTTTAGAATACATCTAGGTGTTCTAGCTATATAATTTAATATAATAATATAAATAAAAAGTGTATTACTCTATATTAATTGACACACGTCCAAAATTTTAACTGCATTCACTTTAATTGTTTTCCAAATATGACTTTTATTAGATTTTTATTTACAATTTTTACTTAAATATTTATAACTTAAAACTGACTTTTTGTTATAAAATCCAACTTTCATACAAGCATAAATATATAAATTGAACTGAACTGACCACTGACGTAATCACGTCTGCGTCCCCGCACAACTATAACGATATAGATAAGCAGAGAGCAGCAGCAGTGAATCTGTTAAAAGCCTCTTTACACCAGAAGATTTTTTGTCCTTGTATAGTGTGTGTGAATGTAAAAAAACTGTAGTCGTTTGTGATAGCTTTTGAAAAATCGGCAGGTTTGCATTTTCAAAAGACTTTCCAAAAGACTATTTTGACGTTTTTTTTTTTTTTTTAAAGTAACAGGTGTTTTGAAAACTTCAAAAAAATATAAGTTTTCAATAAATATAAAATAAAAAAACTTTAAGGCCCAATCGTAATGTGGGCGCAAACATTTAGCGCAAATTTTGAAAATTGTTCAACATATGGAAATCAATGAAAGCAAACACAATGCTAGCGGTCACCGATAAGGAAAAAAAAGCTACAGCCAAGATTGAACAATGTTCAATATTAACCGCCAGCGCTAGAGAATTTTAATAGGAGGCGAATTTAAAATTTGACTGACATTTTTCATAAAATAATATAAATAAACAGTCATTGATATTTTAAATTTCGATTTTGGTTTAGTTGTTTCTCACTATAACTGATATTTAAAAATTCATTCTGATGTCTATCAGTAAGAAAGAAAATATTAACATTTTTAATGAACGATTAATTGAGGCCGTGAGGCCCCATCAATGTTTATACAACTTAAAATCAGAATTATATAGAAGGGTGGATGTTAAGGCAAAAATATGGAAAGAAATAAGTGAAAAAATGGTATGTTAATTCTTATTATTATTAATTATTAATTTTTATTAATTAATTAAAATTATTAAATTATTTTTATTAATTATTAAAAATTATGTTAATTTTTATTAAATTATTAATTTTTTAATTAACACTGTGAATTAAAAATTGAGATTTTGGTATGAAATCTGACGGTATATTATAGATATTAAAATTATTTTTTGTAATTGTACGTGTCATTTCATTTTAGCCATTTTAAAATTTCATTTTGTGCTTGGCTTGTGTATAATATAATTAAGTAATAAAGAATTAAGTGTTGTTTATTATTACGTTCTGATCAATTTTTATAATTAATAAAGGTGAGGTTTTGTTTCTAGATTTTTTCATTAAATTTACTACAATTATTGTACAATAAATTGTAAAAAAAAATTGTAACTATTTAATCTTTTTATTTATAGGAAAAATGGCAGAAATTTTATAAAAGAAAGTACTCAAAATATTATGAGGGAAATAAATTCAACAGGAAATCAGATAGAAAATTTAAATGTAAATTTATTTTATATAATATGTATTTAACAAAACTAAATAAACATTTAAAAAGAAAATTTTTGAGAATATGTTTTTTTTATATTTATTAAACCGAAATAAAAATGGTGGAGCAATGGTGGATAATAAAATAATTTAAAAAGTGCCATCTATTAGCAATGATAAAGTTTCATAAAAATTCCGCTGTAACCTGACATGTCCCTTATGTGTATACCTTATGCTAAGCGGACATGACTAATGTATTTGTTATGGACGGATAAGGTGTATGTCATGCCTTACGAATAAGGGATACATAAGGCTTATGCGCTTCAGTGGGTATATATTATCTATGGCTACCATGACTATCAATATTATCTATGAAAGTCACTTGACAATTGTTTATAGGGGTACCAAAATTTATTAAAATATGGTCGATTTTATCGAAAAATACGGAAAATATCCGTATAGATTTATACTAAGCATATCCCTCAACTCAAGTCAAACGAGTTTCAGAAAACCTGGTTTCATTTTGACAGATTTTGTATATGAAAAAACCGAGTTAAAACCTTTAATGGACCCTGGTTTCGTTGTAAAACCTGGTTTTATGCTCTAGTGTGAAGGCCGTATAAGGTATAACAATATACACTAACAACATTTTTCTACCTCTGATATTAATATGACATTTACCAGCGTTGCTTACGGAAAAAGTTAAAAGTTGGTTAACTTTTTTCTCGATTCTGCGACGAGGCTGCGTTTGTTATAATCGGTTTCATATATTTTCATACATTTTAACTTTTTTGGCATTTCTAATGTAGGCGCTGCGTTGATTCTGCTCGGGCTATGATTGTGTTCGATAAATATTTTTTCTTATGTTGGCTGCGTATTCCTTATTATGTATTCTGCGTTGATTCTGCTCGGGCTATAATGTATTCTTATGTATTTTGCGCTGATTCTGCTCGGGCTATTACTGAATGAAGTTAGTTTTATTTTCTGTATTTCTGACTTAGAACTAGAACTTCAATAACTTGTAACTTCAATCTAAGGTTTCTGATAATGTTTTTTTAGATTGTTTTATAAAAGTCTAGCTTCGTTGGCAGATAAATAATAAATAAATATATATATATAAAAAAAAAAAAAATTTTTGGTTTAATTTCAATTTCTCGATAGTATAATAAATGGATACTCAAATTAAAATAAAAAATGAAAGAATTGATCCTGATTATGACAAACAAGAATTGGAACAAAATAATGTTCCCATGCCATTAATTGATCCAAAAGTAGAATTAAGTGAAAGTTATTCAGCACCTACAACTGAAACTGTTAAAATTAAATTAGAACCAAAAGATTTTGAAGAAATTTTAAATGTAAAAGAGAATTCAGACTCAGTTGTGCCCGCACCGCTATTAAATATTGTTAAAAAGGAAATATCCACATCCAATATCGATTCTACTTTGCTTGATAATTTCCTTGACAAATTTCAATTGAGTGATTCAATTATAGAGAGTACTGAAAATAATTCGAATAATGGTTTTGAACAAGGTCGAACAGATATTGAAATAGGTGAAATTGTTGAAGATCGCACTATTGAATTAAACTGGAACAAACCAATAAATGATGACAATGCTGATAATGTTCGGAAACATATAGAGAATGTAAATAAGTATATAAGTGTGAAAAAAGAAAAAAATGCGTCAAAGAGAAGTCATAATAAAATCGATAGTGAAAACGATAGTTCAGGAACTGATAATCCAACCCGAATATCAAAAAAGAAAAGGAATGAAAAGCAACGGTCAGAATACAAGTCTGATATACCATCAATTGCTGATATACCATTAGTACGAGACTATAACCATAAATCTATATCTCAAAAAGATGATTCTTCACCAAATATACCTAATACGATAACATTACCAAAACCATCGATTGTTAAGCGTGAACCTATTTTAGTACTTCCAAAACCGATACCTGATAGCAATAATGAAGAACCAAATACATTTACCAAAAAAATTAAATGTAAGTTTTTTGTTTAAGTAATATATTTTTAATAAAGAAATTTAATTATAGTTGAAAAACCATATCAGAGCCCTTCACCTGCTCCAATTCAGACAGGTATGAATTTAAAAATATATATTTATTTTAATGAATTGTTCACATAATTCCTTTGTAGTTTTGAAACGTTGTAGTAAAATAATTAATAATTTGGAATCACATGAAAAAACTAAATATTCAATACGTATGTTATATACTCCTATAAATTTTATTCCACCTAGTGATTCTTCAAATATTGAATACCGTTCACCTTTACTGTGTCTCAAAAATGTTCAATACAAATTTAATTCAGCATCTAGGATTAATTTTAAAGAATTTGGAATAATTACACCACCTGAAAGTGTAGCTAAATTAGCCAGAGTAATTGGTTTCGAAACAGGTCAATTGATAGATTCGATGACTTCAAAAATTAAATCTTCAAATATTAGATCGGATAAAGATGCAAACAAATCTTTTTTAAATAATATATGTTCATTTTCATCCTTTTACACAAATATTGCGACACAAACTGATCAACTACCTTGTGACCAATGTGTCAAACGGAAACTGAGTAAAGGACATGATATATCCGTACAAGCAGTAGCAGGTATAAATGAAATAGCTGTTCAAACAGAGCAGGAAGATGAATTACCAATGATAAAGGAATTTCATAATTTAAATATGAATCAACAATTAGCTTTAAATGATTTTTATACTATTATAATTAGCGGTCAACCAGCTAATGCAAATGATAAACATAAAATTCGTGATAGGTTGTTGCAAATATTTGATATGGCAGTAACAAATTCTGTGCCTTTACTTGCACCTCCACCTCCAGTGCTTCCATCAAATTTCACGAATACAAGTCTAAATCATCAACTGCTAGCCTATCCACCTCCGATGCCTGCTACTTCACATCAACAATTGTATGAACAATATTACCAACCAATAGTTTTAAACAATTATCAGCAACCACATCCAGCTATTCATCATTTGCCGCAGATACCAATTCCAAGAAACAATGATCCAAGGACAAATAAATCAAGGCATATTTATGATAAATATAGCCGCGAGAATAATTCAAAAAGATACTGATTATTTGATAATAAATAATTGTAAACAAGCTGACATTTAATATCTTTTGTAATTACAATTTTTAAATAATTTTTATTTTCATTTCGTGTATTATATTTCAAGAATATTAGTGTTTTCAGAGTAGCGTTTTTATTACGTTGTGTGTAACAAGGATGGTATTCTCTGGTTTGTCTAAGTTTTTCACCTAGAGTAGATGTTTTTATGTCGTGATCTGTTGTAATTTTCAAAATTGTTTGTGAAGCTTCTTAGAGCTGGAGTAGGAGTTGTTTTTACTATACGTGACGATTCTTAGCATGTTGTTTTGTGTAGTTTCTAATCTTATTTTTTAATTGTTTGTGTAGTTTTTTACTTTTTAATTGTTTGTAGTTAACAAGAGTTCACCACCGTATTTCGTTATGGTTTGATGTAACATTTGAATGTTCTATTAAGCATGTCTGTTGGACCACCCCATTTGAATCCAGCTAGACCTCTTAAAAACTAGCTTTTTTATGTATTTTATTCTGGACTTATTCGATGTGATTTTTCATACATAGTTTACTATCGCGGAAGCAAGTCCAGGAGTGGAATTATGTATTATGTAATGTGATAGGCGATAATCACTCCTGCGATAGAGAAAGGTGATAGTTGATAAATTTCGCATTATGTATTTCGCATTATGTAAATGTAAAGTGATCACAAAATGCCCATGTAATGCACGGAAATACTCGTATTTACTCTACATTAATAATGCCACACGAAAACACTTTAGTTTCGGAAACGTATAAATATAAATTATTCTTCAAGTAGTGAAGATGAAGAATATACAATAAATATTAAATTTATTAAATTTACATCATTGGAAGTTTTATAATTTTCTTTTTGTGTGTTACCACAAATAATTGCATTTCTATTGTTATTTCATTTTTAGTCTAATAAGTTTTTTTTATTTCCATTTTTCTTAGTTTTTTTTATGCAAAAAGTGATAAGGTGATACCTATTTAGGTATCACCCTAAAAATGAAAATGACATAAATAGACGACAATCACGGTGGATTATCACTTTACATAATGCCTTAATTTTTTTAGCGACAGTTTACTATCGTGTATCACTTTACATAATTCCACTCAGACTTTCGAGATCGAATGTCGAATATCGTATACGATATCCTTTGAGATAATGTCATACGATACGATTGGAAATATCAGAAATTTTGGAATCATCAAATACGATTTGTCTATAAATATCAAAATATTAATTGTCAGTTTTTTTCGATTGCCATTTAGTTCTCGTAAAGTTTTTATTAATCGAAAATGTAAGTAAAATTATAATTAAAAATATGTAAATTAATAAAAGTGGTAATTTTTTAATTAAAGTGACAAAAAAGTTAAACTCCCTCCAGTTAAAACAGAAAAATTGTGGCGAAAGGTAAACTTTTTTTAAGTTAACAAAAATGTTATTATAATTACAAATTTTAGGTATTTACTAGTACCAAGCCATGAAAAAAATAACATTTAATAAGAGATCAATAAAAAAACTGGTGGCGGTCCTTACGACAAGATAATTACTAGTAATGAACAAAAAATAATAGAGGGTAGTGGATTAGAAGCAACAAAGGAGGGATTAAGTACAGTAAAAACTTTTGCATCTACCTACATCGCATCCAAAAATAATTACAAAAAACCAGCGGTTACTGTTGCATTTAGAATCAATGTACAAAATTGCAGCATAGATGAAGCAGAATACCCCACTCCATCAGTGATTGGTTCTGAAATTAAAATTGACCATGATAATGATTTATTTGATTCATATAAATAAATAGACAATAATATCAAATAATAGTTTAATCTTTCGACAACATAGATTAATTTATTTTCTAGTTCGATTTAAAAAAACATTAATTTGGTGGTAAAAATTAAATCGAAAGGATTTAAAATTTGTTTTATTGTTATTTAAAAAATATTTAAACTAATTTAAAAACATATTTAATTTAATTAAGAAACGTTTAATAAAATCATAAAATCATAGAAATTTAATTTAAACAAGTTGAATTTAAAATAAAAAATGTTGAATTTCAAAAAAAAAAAAATGTTGAATATAATTTTAAAAAAAGTGCGAATGCAATTTAAAAAATGATTAATTCAATTTGAAAACTGATTGGTTTAATTTGAAAATTGTTGAATTTAATTTAAAAATGGTATGTATATTTCATTTCATCAGTGATTGCTTTTGAAATTGATAGTGAGTGGTAATGATTTATTTATCCAAATTTAAGTTACTGAAAGGATTATCTGTGAAACTCTTGAATTTTTAACTTGTCTGCAGTTTTTAAAATTTCCAATTCAATACATTTATTAGCTAAATCAATTTTATTTCTTTCCATTAAATCTCCATATTCACATTCCTTAAGTTTAAAAGTTTTATCTTCAATTTCAAGCCTTTTCTTGAATATCTAAAAATTTATCAAACTTAAATTTATCAAACTTGGTTGAAAACATTTCGAAAACATCGTTTTGTTTGTATAAATTTACTTGCAGTAACTTAAATTTTGAATCTTCATAAATTTTTTTATTTGCTTTTACTTTGATTTTTTTATTTGCTTTTATGAAGATAATAAAAATAATAACTCGGTCATTAATGAATAAACTTAACTTCTACAATATTTGATTATATTATATTTTTACAGAAGCTAATTTTTTTGAGTTTATAATTTAAAATAAAAATATAAACTTCATATAAAACGACAAAACTGACTTATTTTTAGTAAAATGTATGTACTAAAATCGCGTAAAATCTACTCCTTCCTTTTACAAATTACGATCTTAGAGGAAGATTACGATACGTTTACGATCGTGTGAGATGATACCAAAAACAACGAGATCGTAATTTTTGCGATAGTTACGATATTCGATCTCGAAAGTCATGATTTGCTTCCAGGGTTATTCCTATAGGTATGTTGTAGATGTTGTTTTCTTTCTTTTTTTGGTTCATTTATATATACGGGTAGAACTCCGATAATTCGATTCTCCGATAATTCGATATACCTCTTTAAATAGAATTTTTGAAGTCTATTGAAAATTATATTTATAAATTTCCCTGGATAATTTGATTCCCCCGGATAATTTGATTCCCCCATTAGATCGATTAAATTTTTCGGTCTTTTGAAGCATCGAATTATTTAGGTTCTTAGTATATCGATGTCATTAAGTTTGTGTTTTAGTGTGAATATTTGATGTTTTGTTCTCATTTATTGTCATATTTGATTCCTAATACAATCAAAGGCATTTTTGAAGACGATGAACAAAGCCAGTGTACTTTTTTGATTATTTAACGCATCGGTGGTGATGTCTTTTAATCTATTTGGTGAATTGTTGAAAAGTATTTACGAAAACCGTAACCGGCTTGTTCATTTACAATTATATTTTGTTTATCAATATGCATTGGCTGAATCTTGTAGCTATGATTTTTTCCATCAGTTTGGCTGGCCATTAGTGTTGTTAAGAGATTGGTCTGTAGCTGGTTATGTCGTTTGTTGGTTTGTCTGGTTTTAAAATCGGAATTATAACTGCTTTTTCCAGATCGATGGAATAATCACCCCCATTCTGTATGGCGTGTCACTTGAAGAGTCGTATGACTTTTTTTGTCGTCTCGTTTTTATTTTAGTATTCTGTAAGCTATACGACACGACAAGTCATTTTCGCATATTTGAATATCAGATCATAGATGTCGTAATGCTCGTTAAGTGTAAAATATTATTTATTTACACGCTTTAAATAAATAATTAATTTACACGCTTCAAGTAATCGTTCAAGTTCCACATTCAAGTAGAACGATTTTACACAATGCGCAAGTCTTTTTTTTTATATCTACTTGAATCCCACAAAATAAAAATAGGAATAAGCGGAATTTACTTGATACGACAAGTGACACGCCATACAGTACAGAATTGGCTTGATTATCTTCAGTGGTGTGGTGAACGAATGTGGTGAAATTTGTATAGAACAATAATAAAAATAAATCAATTTATACCTTTATAATACACAATATCACGTCTTCTTTAGCTTGACTTTTAGCAATGTCGGCTGCAGAGCAATCAACATATTAATTCCTCTCCCTTCATAACTTTTATAAATAATTAAAGTATTATATTGTTTATCTCAGTACAGTTTTTTCCGGATGTGAATTTTATATCTTGGCATAATCATCTCTATATTTTTTATAATAAATTAAGATTTATGTGACTCAATTAAACATTTTCCAAAGATTTTGAGAGTGCCATGTATTGCTTTTAATACTTGAGAAGCGTCACATTCAATTAATTTATCTATCACAAAATTTCACACATCTCTTTTTCAATTTGTATCCATTGTTTATCAATACATATGTAATCTTAATATACCTAATACTTTTTTTTATTAATATAAAACTTTTAACAATCGTAATATTGACGCTGAACATAAATTTGCAATTTTTTTGTGCAATTTATTCTTAATTCTGTTTTATTCTAGGAGACATTGTTTTTAGGAGAATTATGTATAGATTTTAAGAGCTTCGCGGTTTACGGTTTACAGGTAAATGTCTTTCAAACGTCAATATTTATGTAACATAAACATATATGATCATGATGTACATATATAATATATGATCAGATGTCAATGTCATAAATTTTTTTTCGTTTTTATACAATTTAATTGCTATAGTTTGTTTGCTAAATAAAATCAGTGTTTGTTAACTTTGTTTATTTACAAATAAATCATTAATTTATAATAATTTTAATATATTGTGTAGAAAATTTATTTACATTTTAATAATTTTGGTTTGATTTTAAACAATTAAAATATAAAGCCATATAATTCTATTGCATACGAATGTATATTTTACGAAACGATATGCCAATTTTCTGATGATATTTGTTACTACATACTAACTAATATTGATTTTGTTTGGTAAGTATTTTTGTTATTTTAAATAGAATTGTAATTTATCTGTTATTTTAAATTGCTTTACAATGTGTAATCCATTCTTATAAGACATTATAACAATAAGTACTTTAAAAAAGATATAATTATTTCACAAATTATTTAATATTTAATTTACCTAATATTTTAAAACTAAATAGAGGTGGTATTGTTTGTAGTAGAATAAGTAGAATATGGAAGTTTTGTTCAGTTAAACATATATTTGAAAATCATACTTAATCATTAAACAAATATGTACTTTTAGTTAGTTTAATTATTAATCAATGAGAATATTTTCCATTATTAAAATATATTTAAGTATCTATATATATATCGAGAAAAGTCGTTTTTATAACTATACGGAATGTTCTGCTGTAAAATTAATTTAATAGCATTAAATTAAATTATATTTGAAAATTATTTAGGTTTTCGATATTAGAACTTGTTAAAAACTATGTATTTTATTTTCTTTAAAAACAAAATATATTATACTTATATTATCTATTTATCTTTTTAGAATGGTAAATTTATACCAACAAATAATTTTAATTTTATTCGGAAACAATTAGTTATGTTACAACTGAAAGCACGTTTTTTTTTTTAAATTTAATCTATAAGGATTTAATTATATAAATAATATGTATACTTATAAAAATATTAATTCAGTATACCTATATTTCCAATTTAATGATTTCATTAACTATATTTCAAATTGCAATATAAAATTAATTTATTGATACAGGACTTTTAAAGTTTTTTTTTTCTCGAAATAGGTATATCATATCATATTTTGTAAAATGTAATATAGAACAAGGTTAAAGTTAAAACAAATTCAAACGTATTATCATTCTAAGTACTAAGTAAATTAGTTTCTATCTTCTAAGTCTAAGTTAAAAACAATAAAGTTTTATATTTGCTTTAATGCGGAAATTAATCTATAAAGAATATTTTAATCAATTATAAGTAGTAAAATAGACAATTGATTATATATATATATATAGTATTAATAAAACAATATCAGCTCTAATAAGTGCTCATAAAATTTTGTATTAACAACAAGATTATATGTAACAATAAGATTATGTTACAACAAGATTTTCAAAACTACTAATTAAACAGCAATAATGATATAACTTATATTTAATTAAAATATAATTTACAATTTTTTTATTTATAGCCTTGTCCTTAATAAATAGAATTAATAAAAATATAAAATTGTTTCGAACATTTAGTATTATAACTTAAACCTGTATTCATTCAATTTAATAATTGTTAAAGTCAAACTATTGATTATTATTAAAATTTACTTTAATGTTTCATTTTATGACAGTTATATTAGAAATAAAATAATTTTCCTTTTGTTTTAATATATTTTGTAAAATATATATACATCTTGAAAATATTATCCAATGTTGTAGTAATTTTAACCGCTTGCAAAATGAAAACTGTTTAATGCAAAAATTCCAGTATGACTATATAACTTTTTTAGTTATTTCAACAATTATAATTATATATTGCAGCAAAACATCAATATTGATATATTGCAGATCTGAAAATTAAAATATTTAAAAGTACTTAATTTATATTTGCACTGAAGGTTAATTTATTTATTCGAATCATATTTAAAACTTAAAAACAAAGATTTATAATTCAATATTTTTAACAAAAACATGTTTTATTAATTATTACATATAAAAAAAAAATTATAAAGGGTGCCCGCGCTACGAGTGCATTAATATCGTGAGGTGATTGGGCATGACGAAGAACGAAAAAAATTGTTCTAAAGGGGGGCTCTAAAATGCACCGTTACCGAGATACAGGGTGATTAATTTTTTTTTTTACAGTTTTACATAAATGGCAAAATTTCTCAAACTATTTAATCAAAATTTTTTTTTTTTTTATTCTACAGGTAATAGTCGTAGCTTTATTTTGATGTATCATTTGATGATATTAAGTGTTGCCAAGGTGCAAATTTAGTATCTCAAAGTTGATTTTTTTTTTAGTAAAATCAAAATATCTCAAAAAAGTTAGGTAATAATATATTTTTTTTTTAATTTTAAATAAAATATCGTATGTGTAAAGGAAGCTCTATACGAAGAGTATATTTTTTTTTTTTGATAAATATCACTAACATATTTATAAACTGAAGAATTATGTTAGTTTTAGTTTTTAGTGGCACTGCTCTATATTTATTATATTAAGTAAGTATATGGAACTCCTTGCTGGAAAATCCTTAGTATTATAGAACACCATCAATGGAACTGCTTAGGTATAGGTATATTCTCAAAATTGTGTGTTTCCCATTTGTGTTTAGTTTTCATCAGTAACTTTAACTTCTTAAGGACCACCAAAGTTTGTATTAAAGTTTCAATCAAGTCCAATCAAAGTTTCAATAAAGCTACAGTTTTTGTTAAATATAAACATAGTTTTTAAATATTCTGTTGAAGTTAATCGATCCTAAAATATAAATTTAACTGGTAGGTAACTCGTTCGGGTAATGTTCTATATCTATATATTTCGGTGAAAGTGCTAGTTTATAATATCTTTTTTCGTATAATAATAACTATATTGAAGATGATTTGTTTGGAACCCACCATGATTATATTATATCATGATGAACAATTAGTTGCTGTATTATTACAATCGAGTTTCTATTGAATCCAACGTTGAAATTTCTATTACTTGCTGTAATATACACCAGTTTATATTGGATCCGTGTCTCGTCTGCTATCTGTAAAACTGAAAATTCAACTAAACGAGAGCGATATTAATTTTATGTATCGAATTGGCAAAGCTAACAAGGACAACTCTTCTAGACCGATTATAATTGGTATGACCAACCTAAGAAAAAAATTAGATATTTTGAAAAATAAAAAAGAGATTATTGGTTCTGTATGGTTCATTAAGAGTGACTTAACTCCAATTCAAAGAGAACAGTGTAAAAAGGCTTTTGAAGCTGCGAAAATTTTAGAAGAGCAAGGTAGCAATACAGTTGCTAAAGATAATAATAATTCAAACGAGAACGCAACAATTGCGTTAGAAGGTACTGTGGATCCAATTAATATTGATAGAACAAAAAGAGTTGGATCACCATTAAAAGTCAACGAAATAACCAAAAGAATTAACCAAAAAGTTGGATCACCATTAAAAGTCGACGAATTAACCAAAAGAAAACCAAAAACAAATAGAACTAGTAGCGTAGGTAGACAAAAAAAACGTTAATGATCAAACAGTACGTTCGGCAGAAGATGTGATAACGACCAACTTGTAATTAATTAACGTTAATTATTAAAGCCGATTTTGGCACTAAGGCGCTTCACATACTACACTAATTTTTCGTACGAAAAATCCTTTTTTCAGGGAACGATTGTCAAATAATGTTTTCGGTTTTGATCCGCATACTACAGCAATCCGAAAAATTAATATTTCATAATCAGCTGTTATGTTATGACACATTAATCTATTTAAATTTAGTTCAACAGGTGAATATCATTTGCTATCAACAAAACAACAATCTCATGGCTCATGTACTAATATAATAATTTACACCAACCAAAAAAAATTTAAATACAAAATTTCAAAATTTCATCAGATTTTTTTTTTCGTACGATTTGGGTTTCCGAGGAATGATTGAATTGAAATGGAACATTATGACAGTCAACTGATCAGGGATTTTACTTTTTATCAGAAAATGCAATATTTAAATAAAATATCTGTATTCCTGTAAACATATTAATTAAAAATCATAAAGAATTAATTTCTCAATAGTTTGGTATCAAATTATTTTGATTTTTTTTTTTAATTTCTTCAAAAATTTAAAAATTAAGTTTTTTCGTATCAACTTTTCGGATATAGTATGCGGAACGCCTAACTGGCAATTCCCAAGGACTACGATTAAGACATACAAATATTGAATTAAAGAATAATATATATCAACTAGAATAGTTAAATCAAACTAAAAAGGAAGGCAACGGGAAACCACCTTATTAGTGTAAAAATATTCCCTAGTATAACGCCATTGATAAATAAAAATAAAAATTAAAAATTAATTAAAAAAGAAAATTAAAAAGAAATTTAAAAATTGAATTTAATATTAATTTAGATTTAAATATTTACAACAAATTAATACAAAACAGTATTTATTAATTTAAAAATAATAAAGTATTAAAATAAAACTTATTCATTAACGTATAATAAAAGCCATTTACAATTAAATTAATATAATCATGAACAACAACAACTTAATAAGAAGTAACAGCAAATCATTTAGAATGTATAAGCTGGCAACTTGGAATGTTAGAAGTTTACGTGAAGCTGGCAAACTAGATAATCTAGAACTACAAAAAAGTAGATTGAATGTGAATATTTTAGGAGTGTCGGAAGTCCATTGGAAAGGAAGTGGCGAAATAACCACGAATTATAATCATTTTATCTACTCTGGATCTACTTCTGAATATAGAAAGGGTGTTGGGTTTATGGTCTCTCTGGCATTAAAAAAAAACATATAACCAGCATAGTGACGAAAAGCGACTGTATGATGCTAATACAGTTTAAAGGTGAAAAGAATCATATCAACATCATACAAGTATATGCGCCCACAACGGATTGCGACGAATCTATATGCGATGAATTCTATAGTGACTTAGAAGAAATATGTTGAATTTTGTATCGACAACAAGTTGCATATCTCTAATACTTGGTTCAAAATGCCAAAAAGGAGATTGCATGCATACATGGACATCACCTAGAAGCAATGCAAACATTGTAATTAGAAACCAAATTGATTTTATTATTATAAACCAACGTTTCAAAAATGCGATTACAGTAGCGAAAACGTATCCAGGTGCAGACATACAGTCTGATCACATATTGTTAGCTGCTAAATTGAATATTTCGTTAAAAAATTAGGTAAGAAAGCTAATATTGTAAAAACTGATTTTTATATTTTAGATTTTCAAGAGAAAAGAATTGAGCTAAAGTCCAGAGTCCAGTATCAATAATAAATTAATTGCGAAAAAAGCAGAAATTTTAAAAGCATTAAGTACGAATGAGCAAATGAATTCCTTCAACATGTCAATAAGTGAAGCTATCAATGAGATGAGTCCAAATACATTAATCAAGAAAAAGCAAGAGTGGATGACAGAAGAAATAATATTACTAATGCATGAGAGAAGAAAACATAAGTGTAAAAACAATGTACGATACAATACAAGGAAATAAATAGAAATATAAAGAGAAAAATCAGAGAAGCGAAAACTAAGTTTTGGGAAGAGCAGTGTGCCGAAATTGTTAATTTAGAAAAAAGTCATAATAGCTTCAAGTTGCACAAGAAAATAAAATCTGTTACTGGTAAAACAAATAAGAAAAAGCAAGGAAATATAAAAGATAAAAATGGTGAGAAGTGAGATTATTGTTTATCCAGAACTAAGAGTTAAAAGATGAACTATTTGATGACGTAAGAGTTAGTCCTTCAACAGCATCTGATATAGAGTTGGTTGGTCCATTTATTCTAGAAGACGAAGTTTGTGAAGTTCTGAATAAATCCAAGAATCGATTGGCAACAGGGCCGGACTTAAGATTTAAGAGTGATTGAGAACTTGTATTCAAGTAGCAGTTGTGAACATTGTGAACACGCCGGATGGTCTAACCGAAAGTACATATTGAAATTAAAAAGGGAGTGAGACAAGGGTGTATTTAGTCTTCGCTGCTATTTAATACTTATTCAGAGGAAATATTCAAAGAAGCAATAATAGATAATGGTATGGGGATTAAAGTAAACGGTGTATTGGTAAACAATATAAGATTTGAAGATGATGCGGTCCTAATAGCAGCAAACGTTCGCGATCTACAGACAATGTTAAATAAGCTGAACAAGCGCTGTGAAGAGTATGGAATGAAAATAAATATAAATAAAACCAAGTACGTGAAATTCGGTAATAATATTAGTCCACACGATAGCATATTATTGAATAGTATCATCATAGAAAATGTGGAGAAAATAAAATATTTGGGGACTATTATTGACTGTAGATGCATCGTTAGAACGGAAATCTACGCAAGGATAGAACAAGCTCGTGTTGCTTTTAGGAATATGTATAATATATTCTGCAAAAAAGATATAAACCTTAAACTGAAAATTAAGATGGTAAAATGTCCATTACATTTTTCGAAACTAAACTAAGCAAAATTGGCCTTAAATGTTAGGGCCACTCTTATGGACTTTGCACATGATACGCGAACTGCGAATTGCGAATATTCGCAATTCTTGATATTTCTTTCACATGAAACGCGAACTGCGAATTGTGAATACATATTCCATACAAAAACAAATTTGAGGTTAAAAACGAGCGAATTTTTTATTCGCAAAAATGTGGATTGCGAGTGCATCGCGAATAATGATTGAAAGTTCGCGACTCTTAGAGCAAATAAACAGGAGACGCTATATTGATAAAATCGTGTCGCCGTTTTTTTTATATATATTTAATATACCAAATGATAGATTTGAATAAATTGGAAATATTTTTGAGATTAGTTATGAAAATAAAATAATAATCTTCGGCTAACAGATTTACAGCAGAAAACCATTTAATTTTATTTTTTGTGTTCTTAGGAAATCTAAAATATATATTTTTTAATAATTCAGTCAGAAATACTAACCGCGCCTCATATCAAAATTATTCTGACTACGACTTTTTAAAAAGCTCTAATAATCTCAGTTTTTCTGACAAGTAAAAAAAGCACTCATCAGCTCTTATAATAGATTTTTTCGATAGCAAATGTGCGGTTTTCTGACAACTAATCTCAGTTTTTCTGACAAGTAAAAGCTCTAAAAAACGGCTACCGAGTTCGTAGGGGCAAAATAGCATTATAGTTATAGCGTCTCCTGTTTATTTACTCTAAGTCGCGACTAGATATTTCAATTCGCAGAAAAAAAAACTAAAATAGTTTTTTTCATAAATTTCATAAAATAATAAAAAAAATGTTGATAACATTATGTGTAATAATTAATTTTAAGCATTTTATTTAAGAAATTTATTTAAAAAAAATTAATTAAACATGGAATAATTGATTTGTTCGCAATTCGCAGTTCGCATATCATGTGCAAAGTCCTTTAGATAAGTCTAACATAGAAGAATATGCATTGCTAAGAAAATACATATCTATTTTATAATATCTCAACTTTACTAAATAAGATAAAATCGATATTAAATTTTCTGTATTTGGAGAGTTAATAGCTTATATGCATTTATGTATGTTATCAAGGTTCTTATTTTAAATTTGTATAAAAAAACTTGTTATATACTCTTAAAATTATATATCTTTGTCTATTTCAAAATTTCAATACTCATTTCGAAAATATTAATTTATTGTCAATGTAAGATTTTTTTCAAAATTGTGTTAAAAAAATATTCACAAAAATTATTTACCATGGTAATTGGAAACTAGCATAAACCTAAAATCATTGTGTATTGTATTGTAATTTGTATATAAATTTTAGTTTTCACAAGTTTTAAAATTGATATAATAATTTATATATACGGTATATACAATACATATATCTTAATATTTGCTCAGAAAATTAGTAAACTTAGTTATCAAAGTGATCTTAAGATGATGATTTTAATATTATCTTTTAATCGTTAAAGAATATGTAAAAAGTGTCATTTTTCGTTTTTCCTTTGTTATATTATTATTATATTATGATATAAAAGTTCACAAAATAGGAAAATTATAATGTAGATTCCTAAAAAAAAAACATTAATATATATTTAAGATCATTTTAATGTATAAATTATAAGTATATGTGAATAAAGATAAGAAGATTGTCTGAAAATAAAATTTCTTATCATACAAATTATTGAATAAGAAAAGTTTTATTTTAAAAAGGCAATGTAATAATTATCTTCTTCCAAACAAGTTGTCCACATTGATCGCTACACAATTTTTAATATATATGTATATAATATTATCATTTTCATTATTATATACTAAAGTAAATTACCGATGACCAAATGAATATTAAATTAAAAAAAAGAATAATACAATAATACAAATTATATAGTAATATAAATTTTATAAATTGAAATAAATATTATAGTTATTGTATATTTACTTTTATTGTTGTGATATTCAAAGTAAAATGGATTACATTATCGTATTGGTAAGATTTTATTATATTTATATATTAGAAACTTTAAATAATTAATAAATCAATAAAAACACGTGTTATAGAAAATTTGAAATAGTATTTACGTATATTATAAAATTAAAAATAGATTAAAGGTTTACAAATTCAATTTAAAAAAAAATATTTTGTCAATGGGAACGTTACATACTAAAATGAATATATTTTTCGGATGCATAATAAGCTGCTTATTCAGTTTTCGTAATTGTATCGGCTTGTGTATTAATTGAATAATGTATATTTATTATATATATTTGGTGCAACTGAATTTATGACATATAAAGTTCAATATAATTCAATTTAAAAAAAAAATAACAATCCTGCTACTAACATTTTGCACATTTAAATATTAAATTTAAAATTTGTTTTAGTTTTCTTTAACTTTTTTCAAATTTTATATTTCATAAAAGAAATTAATTAAAAAAAAAATTAAAGAGAAATCAAAATTTGCATATCGAAATCTACATTTTTTGATCAATGACAGAAATTAATTTAATTGTAAGAGTTTTTAAATGTGTTTGTGAATACAAAAGAGGATTATGTACAAAGTTCAATAAAAAACTATAAAAATATAATAAAATTAAACTAATAAAAAAAGACTATAGCTTTTGATTAAAGTTGCAAATTAATTTTATACCCCTTGAAAGATATTTATTGACAATTATCACAAAAAATATAATTTTCTTATCAAAAATTGAGTTCGATTGACTGAAAATTACTTATCTGTTGTAATTGTATTCGAGTACAATTTATACAATATTTAAAGTACAATACATTACTCGTATAATATATTTAGAGTTTGTCAATATAATATAATATGAAAAACATTTAAAGATCATACAAAATTTATTTAGAATTGCAATACTTTATATAATAAGGTATATTTTTTATTAATTGAATTAATGTTGGTAGAAATCGTGGCTGGAATATTACCTTAGTCTATACGCATTTGAATGTCATTCTGAGTGATAAAATCCACGTTTTGTTCAATGGTTATGGTATATTATAAATTAAAAAAATGTATATAAAATATAAATTGATCAAAAAATGGTGGATATAATGACAGTAAATATCCAGAGAACGAAAACAGATAACATAAAATGTTTTACAAAATTTGAAAAGAGCTCACCCGAATTTATTAAACGTTTAAATTGGTGTATAGACAAAGATAATAATCAAACGATAATGTTCAAATTATAGAATCATCTAACTCTTATGTGTAGCTGATATCAGAAATACATTGGGGAAAAATATAGCTGAACACTGAAATTACAGACTCATCTCCAAAATTATTTTAACGCATTGCGTTTTATTGTTGGACTATAAAACGCTGTGCTAAAATTTCTTGTTAATTACTTCAAAAAGATTACTATCGATGACTGTATCAAAAACTGTTTTTTTGTGGTAGGAGGTCATTCAGGTTTACATTATTGAATAAGTATTTCGATTACTAAAAAAGTAACATTATTTATTTTTAATATTACATCATATATTAAAAACAAAAAATGTAATTTCGAAAAAACCGTAAATATTAATAAAAAAGCATAAACCTAAACAAATACAATTATTAATTTATCATATAATACCAGAGTAAAAACATTTTTTTTAAATTAAATTAAAATCGTAGTTTTATTCTTTATATGCTATTTTTGTTGTGTATAAAGTATAAGTCATGAACTTTCCGGTAGTAGCGTGACTTCCAATTTATATAGATACATTAAGTTAATTTCATTGATCTTATAATTTTTAGCTGTTAATAAAATATCGTAGCTGACAAATTTAATTTGTTGGTAGCTAGAACTATTGTATGTATTTTTATGAATAAGCTTTTCTAAAGCCTTTTAAAAGATATTAAAAATCTGTTATCGAAACGTTTTAAAAATAATATTTTGTTCAATATTTCATTTAAAAAAAATATTATACAGGGTCGACACTAAATAGCTGATAAAGTATTCGAAGCAAAAAAATGTATGGTAACTTTTTTTGGTTCTATAGCTTCAGAATGGGTTAATGGAGAAATATGGTTTATATGTCATTAGATTTTTAAATGTCCTTTAAAACGAGCTATAAAAGACTGAGGGGCATAATTAATTTTTTTTTTTGCAAATTTAAATTTTTAATTCGAAATAATTTATAGCACCTTTTAAATTGCATTTATTAATTAACATATAAATCATACTCCTCAATTGACCCATTCTGACATTGAATCCAAAAATGATACTACTTACCCGAAAATGGGTTGTAACTCCAAATGGGTATTCCGTCAATCAGCTTTTTAGTGAACATGCTGTATATTGGTTTCACGGAATAAAATTGTAAAATTTTCTTACCTAAAATTTTTTATATAAGAATATATTTCTCAATTTCTGAAAATTAAAAATACATATTTATATTAAGGTCAAACATTTGGTAACATTCTAAATTATAACGTATATACCATAAGTATAAGAAACGTTAAAAATATGGAATTGGAATATATCAGGTTTTCTTGACTGAATAAATTTAAATTGTTAATTTTGTAACATTTATTACTATCATAAGTAAAAATTAGTTGTATCGATATCAAACCATACAATTTTAGTACCTAATATAATTTTAATTTTTTACCGCACGTTTTGAAATGTATACATTTATGTTTTATTAGTGATAAATTCATAATTATTTTATTGCAATATTATGTATTAATTGGCTAATTGAATTTTAAATTTTAATAAAACTTAATTGCATTTTAAATAGTTAATTGCTCAAAATTTAATATGCTACATAATAGTAAAATTCTTGATAAAAGTTTAAAAAAATATAAAATTTCATTTATTGGTGATAATCATATTTTTATATGTCATGCTTTCACTAACCGGCCGATCCAACTAGAACAATTCCACGAAACACAGTTCCACATGGAAACAAATTAAGTTGTACAATTCAACTTTTTTGTATAAACTAAAAATATGGAGTGTCAAAAGTGAAGTTTAAACACCTGCTATTTGTGGCTTATGTTAAACTTCACATTAAAGAAGGCTTAGGACTATGCTTATCTTAAAACTTGAACTGCTTAGCAACTAGAAAATAAGTTGGATAAGACTTATGTTTCTACTGTGAACCAGGGCATTACGATTTTCAATAGTTTAATTTTAGTTTTGTAAGGTTGAAATTACTTTTTAATGGCTTATTGAATATATATATTTTTTATGATCAAATGCTTTAAGTTAAATGTTTTCATGTGGAATTAATTGTCCAAGCTGAATAGTGCCGAAATTGTAAATTCAAATCATTTCAAGTTGCTTACAAAATCGATTGATAGTTAATTTTTTTAGCATTTTTTAATTGGTTAATTTGGCTTAGAGGTGAGATAAAAACTGTTTCTCTGATAACGAAAAAACCCGACCTAATCTTTGATAGAAATGAAAGACGCTTGCTTATAATCCTATAAATATTTATTAGTTAACTGAACTCTGTTTGCAATTTACTAAACTCTTTTATATTTGTATAAAATGAAAATATTTCGTATTATAAATTTATATGATATTAAAACAAAAAAGTTATTTTATATGAATATTTTGGTATAATATTTTATAAATATTAAATTTTACTATAATATGATATGATTGTGTATTAGAATTAATAATTTCAAAACTTTCATTTTTATTTGGGAATTAAATTTAAAATTAGGAAAGGAATGAATTAACAAGAAATTTAATTATTCAAAATATATTATTATTTGGTATACAAATTTCTGTCTACACAACATTTCTGTTTCCAAATATCGTCGGCATAATTATTATTAACTAAACATCGTTTAGTTAATAAGACAGCGGACATCAGTCTAGTTAATTACTTTTAAATTGTTTAAAAATGAGAAATATTATTTAAGCAAAGGGGTTATTATATTTTTAATAAATTTAATATAATAAAAAAGAAAAGAAATAATTAACAATGATTTAAATTTAATGAAATATTATAAAATCAATTACTTATTGTACATTTATATGTAATTATTTGTATAGTAAATTTGTAAATCTAAATATAATTTAAATATAATTAAGAAATTTATTTGCATTAAAGTTATAAAATACATGATTTTTTTTCTTAGTTCGTCTCTATTGATACCGTATGGCAGAATTAGTAGTTTTGAAAGATATTGGTGGGAATAATACGCCAATTCAACAAGCTTTTCCTAAATTTAATTGGATTAATATATATTTTAAGGTAATATTCTTTAAAATTGTTGAGCTTTATTTTAATTTCATTATTAATTTAAAATATATTAATACTCAGATTGTTATATATAAGTTAATTAAAATATTATATTTATTTTTGTTTTAAGATATTAATGACATCCGTATATTTGAACTCACTTAGGCGTCAATTTAGTCGCGATTTAACAGAATGGCTAACAAAACATATTCTAATATATCTAATAATAGTACCAAATCAATTATTGATGATGAATCAACAACACCATTATTCACCAATAATAAACAACGTGATAACAAAGAAACTTGTAACAATATTAAATCTAATAATTCTAATAATCAACTAAATAATAGTGTCTTAAACAATAAAAATAAACATTTAGATTTCAATAAAAGTGAATCGTTAATTGAGACTAATGTTGGTGGTGAAGAAAATTTAATTCATATTTTGCCTGATTTACATGTTGATAATAATACTATCTCACACGAAAAAAATCATAATTTGGAAAAAAATGAAGATTATCATGATTACATTAATCATATTTATACGGATATTAGCCGACGCCACAGTAACGATAGTATACATGAAATAAATTCGGAATTATTGTCCAAAACAAATAATAAAACGAATAAAGCTGAAATACAGAGTCCATCATCATGGAATTCTTATATAATAAGAAATCCAAATAATCGATTGAGTTTACAAGAAACTGATCGACAGTCGATTATAACGACAACTCCAAATGATATTGAACGACCCGTATTACACGTTCAATTTGTTAGTGAAAATGTGCCTCCTAATGATAAAATAATATGTAAAAAAACAAATAGTGATAATATATCTTATCAATCAGCGTCATCATCTAGCGAAGATGATGAGTGTTCCCAATACTCAGAAACTCGTGCTCCTGATGGTGGATGGGGCTGGGTTGTTGTATTTGCCGCATTTATGATTAATTTAATTGCAGATGGAATAACATTTAGTTTTGGTGTTATTTTTGTAGAATTTTTAAATTATTTCGGAGAAGGTAAAGCAAAAACAGCTTGGATAGGATCGCTTTTTATGGCAATACCACTTTTATCTGGACCAATAGCATCATTTTTGACAGACCGTTACGGTTGTCGGAAAGTAACTATTGTTGGTTCTATTCTATCTTGTATTGGTTTTGTTTTGTCAGCTTTTAGTAATTCAATGGAATTACTTTTTTTAACATTTGGTGTAATAGCTGGCTTCGGATTAAGTTTATGCTATGTTGCGGCAGTAGTTATAGTTGCATACTATTTTGAAAAGAGACGATCCTTTGCCACTGGATTATCAGTATGTGGCAGTGGTATAGGAACTTTTATATTTGCTCCACTAACACAATTTCTTTTGGAACAATATGGATGGCGTGGTACAACACTTATTTTAGCAGGAGTTTTTCTAAATATGATAATATTTGGATTGCTTATGAGAGATTTAGAATGGACAACACATAAAGCAAAACAAAAAGCCAAACAAAAAAAGCATAAAAAATTTATTTTATCAGAAGAATCATTCTCAATAAGTAATAGCACGAATACTGGCGGCACAACTAGTAATAGTAATCAACAGGGAATTAATGGAACTGAAGATATGAAGAATAATATTTATAATGATACAAAATTATTTAGTTCTTTAGTTACTTTACCAACATTTTTGAAAAATGGAGAAAAAGTATGTAATTTTATAAAAAATACATTTTATTAACAAAACTGTGTTTTTATTTACTCTTAGGTATCACCAGAAGTATTAGAATTGTTGACTTCACATAAAAATGTCCAAGCTATTTTAAAAAATTATCCAAATTTGACACATTCTCAAAGTTTTAGTGATCAGTATTCAAGAGATAATGTTTTAAATAATGAAAACAATATTGGTGTTCAGAATCAAGCTGCGTTCTCTCCAGAAAATGATTGTCGTAAAGAAGAATCCGTTAAAATAAAAAACTTATTAGGACATGTAATTTCAATTTATTAATAATATTAACTAAAATAATATTGATTCATAATACGTAAATTTACATGTATTTACCATTAGAATCGTCCACACTCATCAGACGCTTACCTGAAAGATCTACGAATTCATCGACATTCGTTAACTTACCGAGGCGCTATGTTAAATATCAATCGTTATCGTTTACGAGCATCATCATGTCCAGATATATATAGAAATTCAATGACTACAATCGCAAAAGAGAAAACATATTGGTATCAAGGTGTCGACGAATTTAAAAATCTTTTTTTGGATATATTGGATTTTTCATATTTTTCGGATATTCGTTTTTTATTATTTGCAACATCAAATTTCCTTCTTTATACGTGGTATGATGTACCGTATGTTTATTTAACTGATTATGCTATTGAAATGGGAATAGAGGAAACTGATGCTTCAATATTGATCGGAATAATTGGTATTGTTAATATGTTTGGGGAGGTAAATATATTTTTAATAATTAAGTATATAAATATATTATATTTTATATAAAAATAATTTAAGATATTTTTGGGCTGGATTGGTGATAGAAAAGGAATTAGTCCCAGTGTGGTGTACGCTGGTTGTATGGCCTTATGTGGAGCGTTTACAGCATTAGTTCCACTTTATAATTCATATACAGTATAATATATAGATAAATTAAAAATTTTTTAAATTTATATTATAATTATTTACAGTGGTTGTGTGTTGTTTCTGGACTGTTTGGTTTGTTTATTGCTGCTAATTATTCGCTTACCAGTATTATTTTAGTAGAGTTAATAACTATTGAAAAATTTACCAATGCTTATGGTTTATTACTTCTAGTACAGGGAGTAGCAAATTTGATTGGTCCACCTTTAGCTGGTAAATAAAAACATTCGAAACTATAATTTTAAATTTGAATAGAAAATTTGCAAATATTATTTTTTATATTTTAGGTTGGTTCTATGATTTAACTGGAAGCTATAATATATCATTTTATATCGCTGGAATTTTTATTGCTCTATCCGGAGGAATTTTGCTAATTGTACCTGGCTTAGGCAAATACAGAAAATATCGCGCTTTAAGAAGGAAAAATATAGATGAAATAAAGAATGACAGCAGATCCAATATAAAAATAAATGCAAGTATTTTTTTGTGAGGTTTAATAAATCTAATTAGAATGTAAATTTTACTATAATTTTTATTTATTACCACAAACTAATGTTAAATTTCTTTGACCAGATCAAAAAATTTGATATTTTATGTGTTCAAAGAAATTTGCGACGAGATTGATTTTTTTTTTGTGTTTGTATTTGTTTGGTTTGACAGTTGAATTTAAGTTGAAGAAGAAGTAAATATTTCAACTAAGGCACATTCCATAATTTTATTCTGTTAATTTATAATTTAATATTAAGTACTTTTCTGGATAAACACTATTTTCAAAATAAATTCAGTTTTTTTTTTAACTATATACGACTTGACAATTGAAACTTCAAAATTACCAAAAGTATATAAGCATTGGTAAATGGAGGGGTAAATCTTGCTAAAAATCGAGATTTTTTAAAATTGATCTAGATCAAAAAAAGATTCATTTTTTTGGTCAAAGAAATTTAACATTAGTTTATTAGTTTGTGATATTACATATGTTTGATATATGCTATTTTTTTATATTATTTATAAATTCTGATTGAGTACCGTTGTAACTATATAGATCTTACTATTTGCAGTTAGATAGTATTATGACATTTAAAATTAGCTTCAAAAGTTTATGTAGATAATATATTCTAAACAGGTATATACTAAAAAAAACATGAGTTATATATATATTACATATAATTGCATATATATATTACTAATTCCCAGAAAATTTTACGTGATGTTTGAAAAAGCAGTTATTTCATTCATTTACAATAAACATATAAAAATATTTTGTATGGACACAAAAACAGGTAAATAAGGATTGCAAATTAGATTAATAATGATTACATTGTAACATTATTAATTGCTTGTTCATGGAAATTGTGTTTATTAAACAAAGTTAAGTGTGGGGAATTTAATGTTTTCCACTATTGGAATGTTATTTACTTCCCCGCACGAATTTGATAGCAATATTATAGCAAGAAACCGCAATATGTAGTTAAAAACTTGGTAAAGTCTTAGGTGTATGGTATGGCACACTAATTATATAAAAAAAATTATAGGTGCAAAATAGCATTTTCTTAAAAAATATAATAACCAATAACTGTAAATTGAAAATGCTCCAGGGAATAAAATTGTAATACTCAATAATAGGCTGATCAATTAAATTAAATATAACATAAGCCCAGTTTGGTTACTCGTCTAGGATCAATACAATTTTAGCAGTTATCAATTAATATTTGTGTGATGTTACAAATCTAGACGTACTTTTTTAAACCAGTTTTTTGCAGAAGCTGTGCTTTTAAATCTGTACAGCTCCTCTAATATTTTATTTATCTAAATTTTGGTGGCTTTAAACTTGTAATTATTCAAAAGTTTTGATGGGTTTTACCCCTAAGGAAGATATCATTGAGTACACGTTCCGTACTAACACGTTCCTGTACAAAATTTGCTTACCAATTGGTTATTAACCTGTTTTGTATGTTTGCTGGAACCCCAGCACCATATACGGTAATAAGAATAAAGATGCCGTATATCGAAAAATAAAAGGCTCCTTTACTGACTTATGATAAATTGTATATATTATATATAATATATATTTATATATATATATATATATATATATATATATATATATATATATATATATATATAAGATAATAAACATAACGTACTATACTAACTGTAATAAAAATAATATAACACTTTTTTATGTTTTCTATTTAATTATGACTGATTTTATTTTTTTATTTTTAATTATATAGATTGAGGCCTCAAAAAACAATTGCAATGGAATCAAAATAATAAAGGATTGTATGGATAAAGTATAAGCGGTAAGGAGATGACACCATGGAATAGTTTTAAGATTTTATATAAACATAGTCAAACTCTATAATTATTTTTACATTTTTTTTTTGTATAGCTCTTAAACACTTATAACTAAATAAAAATCTTAAGACTTCTCAAAATTGATGCATATAATATTTTAAAACATCGCTTCAAATGAGTATAATTTTGTTCCAATTCTATTTTTGTTAAATATTATATATATAAAAATATATATAGTTTATATGTTATAATTATAACTAAGTAAAATACTAATTTAGTATTAGTTTAAATGTTCTCTTTTAATAAGAAATATTGATAAATAAATAATAATAATGATGATAAGATATAAATAAAAATAAAATTATAATAAATATTTCAAAATAAATATTATAGAAATTTTCAGTGCTTAATACAGCGAAATTATTAATAAGCATCGAAAATTTAAATATTTATTTAAAAACGATAATTTGATATTTAATACGAATTTAACAGAATATTTCAATTTTGAGTATCTATGCTTATGGAAAAATTTGCTTATTGAACTTTTATGAAAAGTCTATAGAATAATAGTTTTTTTTTCATAAATATATATTTTCGTCCCCAATTTATTATATAAGTGCAAAACTCTGCAACAAAATCAAATGATTATCCTCCTAAATTGTAGTTTAGAGTTTGTCTATGTTGTAAATTAGATAAATTTTATTTATCGCTGTATATTTAAGAATTTAATTAGTTTGTATTTTATTAAATATTTTCACTTTTTATTCAATAAGTTTTGAAAGGTAAATTTATTAAAATTACAATGAAAACAAAATCTTCAAAAGTGATATGTAATAAAAAGCAAATAAAATATTTAAAATATTCAATTTATTATTAGTATATTAAAAATTAAAAATAGAAAATTAAACAAAAAAAAATTAATATCTACCTTTATGTTATTATATTTAATCAAAACACAGTAAAAAACAATTAAAATATCCTTGAGCAATACATTTTATAAATCGCTTATATACTAACGATTAAATATCTTGATTTATTTATTCAATAGATTCAGTAATAAATTAATTTAATTATTATATAATTCAAAATATCCGAATTAAAGATTGTTAAATTCTTAGGATTTATTTTTGTGAAATAAATTTTTTAACTATATATTCAAAACTTTTTATTTTTTATAAAGCATAAAATTTCAAACTTTCTATTAAATAAGACAATTTATTGTTCAATTGGATTTATTGATTGGACTTTGTAAAGATTTTAATTATTTAATTTATTTGTTGTTAAGCCAGTTTTAGCAATTCACAATTTTTTTATACATATTTTTATATTATTTGTTCTTCAATATTTTTACAATTTCACAAATATCCTTAAATACACAAATTTCTAAGATATTTTCCACTTATAAATTGCATATAAAACAATAAAACTACAAAAATAAAAAATCATTTCTCTTGCTAACTATTTCTTCATGTTGTGCTAACGTGGCTGCTGTTTCACCAATTATATTAAAAATCATTATTTTGGAATAAAATTGTTATTAAATAATATAAAATGAAATTCATATATTTATGAAACAATTTGCTGAAATCCTAAAATAAATTTCTTATGTTTAACAACTTTATCTTCATTTTTCGCATATATGTTCTCCACGTATGCAATATCAATTTTCTTCAAAAAATCTATGGTTAGATTAGATTATAAAGGAGTCAGTCGTTAAGGCAGAAGTACGAACCTCCGCCTCCCTACACTGCGATCTAAAAAGATCTATTGTGCTTACCCTACTAATATTTGGTCAGTTAATACCCAAAAAAAGGTAGAAGCGTAGAGTATTTCTGACGGCCAAACCCCTGACAATCGCAGAGGATGTGTAGAGAAAAAATCTATGGTTTTATATTGTATAACTTTTTCGGAACAAAAATTTATAAAATATATTACGTAGTTTATTTTTTTTTAATATTACCTACCAATACAATTGTAGTAAAATAATAAATTTTTAACACCAAATGTTTTATAAAAACTATAAAATCTTACTTAAAAAAAATCAAACTTTTAATTTATTTTAAATCCCCGACTATAGTCGACAGAAATCGAGTAGAGAGTAAGTTTTACCATACCAAATAATATATTCGATGATTCGCTAAAACTCGTCGGCTATAGTGTTTTTGTGACTTCAATCATACCGAACTATAAAAGTCGAACGAGTCGACTTCAATTATATGGACCAATATTATTCTAAAAATGTGTTGCCACATATATTTAAATAAAATATTTATTTAATCTACATTATTTTCAAATAACAATAAATGATTTAATTAATAATAACAAATTTAATTAAAGTAATAAACAAAATCTAAAAATAAGTTTATTAATTCAATAAAGTTAGTTTCTAGGAAATCAGCAGTAAGATTTTTTTTATTCAAATCTTACGATGAATTTATAATTTTAGAGTATTATAAATTATTTACTTTATTATCTTATGGCAGAAAGTAAAATCACATATAATTCTAAGTCAACTTTTTTTATTTTTATATTTTGAAGTTTCCTAGAACTATTTTAATCATTTTTATGTCACAGACATAATGTGAGCCAAAAATATTATCTAAAAGAATAATAAAACAGTCTTAATTTTTACCTTAAGTGGCTTTCCTTAAAGCCCATCTTATAGTTTGAGAGGATCTAGTTTAAAAAGAGATTTTTGCGGCTCATAATCTTCTTTAAATTCAAATTAAATCACCTAAATTTTATCACAATTAAGACTACACATTTTCCAATTGTAATTCAGAAATCATCAGTTGTAATTCAGATTAGTCAATTGTAGTTCAGAAAGTATCAATTGTAATTCAGAAAGTATCAGTTGTAATTCAGATTAGACAATTATAATTCAGAAAGTATCAATTGTAATTCAGATTAGTCAATTGTAATTCAGAAAGTATCAATTGTAATTCAGAAAATATCAATTATAATTCAGAAAGTTTCAATTGTAATTCAGAAGATTTCAACATTCGTCGAATTGCAGCATTTTCCACAACATAAATTTTATGTATGGAACATAGAAGATGTTAATTTACTTCATAGTTAGCGAATGTTAGGTAAAATCACTTGCAAAAAATGGGTAATCAATTGGTAAATTTTTAGAGATTTCGGAAGATAACACAACTTACCATTGAAATATGTAGTAAGAAATGAGACGACAGTATGTGTGTTGCGGTTAGGAGGATATTTATTTCGTAATGAAAGATCCAATTGAAATGTTAAAATGTTCTGAATTACAATTGATACTTTCTGAATTACAATTGATACTTTCTGAATTACTATTGATACTTTTTGAATTACAATTGACTAATCTGAATTACAATTGATACTTTCAGAATTACAATTGACTAATCTGAATTACAATTGATACTTTCTGAATTCAAATTGATACTTTCTGAATTACAATTAGAAAAGGTGTACTTTTAAATTAATTATTTAAAAAAAATTCTTGCATAAGATATTGTGTAAAACACAATATATTATTAAAGTGCTGTTTACTCAATTCGATAATAAAAGGTAAAGATAAAAAATGATGGCTATTTTTTTTTAATTTTAATTTGTAATTGAGCACGTGCAATTTATAAAATTTAGCGATTTTGCATCACCGAAGCATAGTATGTTTTACTTTTACATTACCGAACGATAGTAAAATTGTGGATTAACAAATATATTTTTTTTTATTCTAAACTAAAAAATTAAGGCAACTATGAACAATAATCAATAAATTGTATATTATTTTGTAACTGAGCAATTTTATACCTAGCAACAACAGCGTCGTTCTAATGTAGAGGAATGTTTTGTCGGATAAATAAACACTGAATTTTGTTTTGCAAGCAAAGTTTTGAATTAGTTTCATTAAAGTTTATGTATCGGAATGTATCAAATTCTTTAATTTTTTATTCTGAAATAAAGTTATTGATTTTAATTATATTTTTAATGAAACAAAGAAGTAATTGTTAGAATCTATAATTAATAATTCTTAATATACAAACTATCTTTATTAACACAAAAAAAATATATTTTTCTTAAATCAGTGTTTTTCGTATATAAATCGTTTTTAACATTCGTAATATATTATTATTAATTAATAAAAAATAATAATATATTGAACCTATTTTAATTTCTGTACAATTCTTAATTCGTTTTGAAAGACTTATTTATTTAAATTTGAGAACTGAGTGAGTCATATTACTTGATTTGTTTTGTTGATTAATTGTTGTAAATACCACTCAGAATAAAAATTAACGCTTAGACTACGACTACATAAGACTAAGACTACGAAACTATAAGCCGCTTTTTCTTTGAACGATAAAAAAAACATTTTTGAGTATATAAAATAATCTCAAATATTTGGTAAATCTATTAGAAAAATATAATTTATAAATAATAATTTTGATCAATTTGTAGAAATATAATGTTATTTTATTTTTTTAACTTAGACAGACGCGTTGCAAAACTTACAACGGCCGAAGGCCAAAGGGGATGTAGACTATAAATCTAAAAAAAAATTAGCTTCCATGACTCCGGATATAATTTTCATTTATAAATAAATACAAGAGCAGAATATGAATAATATCCAAAATCATTTAGATATAGATAGTTCAATTGTATATCGTATGACGAACTTGAAAAACTAAAAGAAAACTGAAGATTTTTTATAGGGAATAAAATGCTAAACTATACTGTATATTGTATAAAATAAATTCTTACATTCTCTAAGTTGTATATGTATATCCTTTTAAACAAACAACATGAAAGAAATAAAAAAATAATTTATGTTATACAGTAATTAAGTAAATTATTCAATTTTATTTCGTTATTATTTTTTCTCGAAAAAGTTTTGCAGTTCGCCATTCGATTAAACTATTTATATGTAGTATGTAGATGATTTTTGATAGTACATATTAGCATTATTTAAAAAACATATTAGCCGAAATAAGCGAAATAAATTCGTTGTTTATATTTAAATTTTTAAATATTTATTTTTTTTGTACTGTATCTGCAAAACTTAATTGAAAAAATATAGGTAAATATTGTATTGAGTTAATATTGTAGTTAATTCTACCAGTACAATTTTTATTAATTGCCAGTTAACACAACTGACTTAACTACACCGACTGGCTGTTATCTTTTCATTATTCTTAACTATGGCATTTGAAAAGTTGACCGTTAATCAATCTATAAACTATATAATTTTAAATGTTCAACAATCAATTTCTTTTATATAAGAAGAGCAGGTAAAGTGAGATTTGGCCCAAAAACCATCAGGTTGATATAATTCATCAGCTATGTAAAGAAATTTAAATTTGTATCAAATACTTCTGTTATTATTATGGAATGTGATCCAAGAAGTACAACAGGAAGTACTGTCAGCGGCGATTTTAATACTATTTTTAATGTAATATTTTAAATATATAAAATACTATATGTATATAAAAAAATATATTTAAAAATTATTACAGACTAAAAACCCTATTGGATATATATATATTTCTCATCCATTTGGAACTTTGGGAAATCCACAGAAAATATATAATAGTAATATTAAACTTTTACAAATTGAATCGCCAATAATACGTAAAGAAGAAAGTAAAATGAATTTTAGATGTACCGAATATTATCGAGGGAAAAATAGATCATATAAAAATACTGTCAATGATATTAATTCAGTACAAGACCAAATTAAGGAAAATGATGAAAATAACTTAGTTTATGATTCAGGTTAATTATTAATAAATAATAACAACAAATTCAATTTTTTGAAATTGTAAATACTTTTATATCAGAGTTTTATACACATGAATAGAAAATAAAGTCATTTACATTATAAAAGTAATTAGTAAAAAAATATTAGAAAAAAGATAAAATTAATTATATTATTCTTATAATATATGTACATATAAAACACACACGAAAATAAAATTTAGACGTATACAGTATACTAACTCACAATTTTCGATGTTACATCAATTACTATGATATATTTACATTATTTTCAATTATCTATCATTCACAATAATTCACATTTTTTGGTTAAGGCTAAGTTTAGGACAAATTGTTTTTGATAAACCAAGTTGCATGCTTAAGTCACACAATCGGATTAGTTAAGGTTAAGTTCTCATTGTAAACTTGGGTATTACAGTTTTTTTTACCTTTATTATTTAGATTATATAATCCCGCAATTTAAATATGTAATTGATTCGATTCGTAAGGCTTGGAAACCGTCTATGATGTCTTTACGATATGAACCGCGGTAAGCGAATTATTTTCAATAATTAAATATATAATTCTTGGATATTATTAATATACTTTTATAAAAGAATTGATATTGAACCACGACGCCAATATTTACAAAACAATAGTCAAGAAGATGAAACTATTCAAACTGGTCTTATAACACCAAAAAAATTAATTAGAAGATATTCCTTACCCGAAACTGCAATTCGAAAGTATTATTTTCTAAAACATTTTTTTATATAAAGTAAATGAAATTTAATTGTAATACTATTTTCAGATATAAATTTATGTATGAGAATTCAAATACAAAATTTTTAAATAATAGACAATATAATTTACCAATAAATTCGAAAATAAATAATAAATATCATCAGTGTAATAATAAATTGAATTCCCAAAATCAAATTAAAAAGATTATTACAAGCGTTTCATACTTAGATTTACTCAGTAATAATAATATTGATATTCCTATTGAAAAACCTTCAACAATGCCATCACCATTAGAAGTTAAAAGAAAGAAATATTGTTTTTACTGCAGTAGTAAAAAAAACAATAATTCAATTGAAAAAAATGAAAAAATTGTGAAAAATGTTACTAACTCATCATCAGATATTTTCATTTCTGATCTTTTAATTCGAAATCTTAATGAGGATATGGCTATTGCTGAAATATTAATTAATAATATAGATAATGATGAAGATAGCAAGTGTAAAGAAGATATTCCAAGAAAATATCACATTTCTTCAATATATGTTTCTCCTGATCGTCTTATTGGAATTTCAAATATAAATAAACAAGTAAAAACATATCAAAGTTCCAGAGATATTAATGTTAAGTCCAGTGAAGAGTCACGTTTGTTCGTTACAAAAAATAGCCAAAATTTATTGACAAACTCAACAAGTATGATAAATACTACAAATGAATTTAATAACATTTTCACTAACGAACAATCGCCAATTATACCTAAACGTCCTGAATCTACCATAATTAGTAGTGTATTAAGTTTAAGTAATAGTTCAGATAATGATGCGAATTCAACACCTGAAATGCAAATAATGTTGCCAATTGAAACTAACAAAATGAATGATAATCAAACGAATTCTCTTTGTGATCAAATAAAATTTCGTAATTTTAAAAATGATAATAATAATGTTCTTTTGACAAAACGTGAAAAAATTAATTTAGCTACTATACAAACAAATTTAAAACATCAATTTATTGATAGTGATATTCAAAGAGTTGATAATAATTTTAAAATACCTATAATAGAAGAATTTATAAAACCTCCATTTAAAAATCAAAATTTTAGAAATAAACAAAGAACAATCTCAAAGTCTATATTGAATTCATTGGAAGCTTATACTTTTGACTCAGGGGGTAATATAAGTTTTAGGGTATTATCATCAGCAATTTCGCAAAATGAACCAGCTCAAATTGAGAGTGCATGTTCTGCAAAATATGCCCTTCCAAAAAATAATATAAATGAAAATAATTTCAGAAAAATTACAATTTTTGAAGCACAATCAAATATGGTTACTCCAGATAATGATAATGGTCCAAAAAGATTCTATCAAAAAACTGAAATTCTCAATGGCGATAAGAAAATTGATATTTTGGAAATTGTTGAATGTATGCAAAATTCTATGGACTATAAACAAAAGTCTGCATTTAATAAAAAATTATCGAAAATTCCAATTGCAATTGATAAGTTCAAATTTATTAAAAAACAGAGCAATCGTTATGTAAGAAGTTTAGCTCAGCCAAAATTATCAAAAATAGAAATAAGTGAAAAACAAAAAGATGATCGAAAGTATAAAGAAAATATCCATGAAAATAATATGCAGAAATTAATTTATCCTATAGAAAATATTACAAAACATACACCAAAATTAAATTCAAAAATTCAAGCCGTTAAACCATTACGCCCATTAATAAATAATATAAAAAATCAATTGACAGCACACAAAAACTATAATTTTTCAGAAGAAGATCAAAAAGGTAATATGTATATAGTTTTAATAATTTTTTAAAATTAATTAATTAATATGATTCGAATATACAAATACCGTATATTTTAATAATAAATATTTATTTTATAGACCAATATTCAACAACAGGTGCCTATATGAGCACTATTACAGATGACTCTTTACAAAATACTATTACTCCCATTTCAGGAACTGCAATACATGGTTCAACATCACATAATCGAAATTTATCAGATAGATTTTCTAATCAAACAGATTCGCCATCATTTAGTAGAGTAAATAAAGTACCTTGCATAAGTAAATTGCATACAACTTCAAATTTAAATTCACATATCAGATTACAAAAGACTAAACTTGAGACTCGTCAACTCTGCCAATATGATTTGATCAATTCAAATGAGAACATACGTCATAATAAATTTAATGCATGGCGAATTCCATCTTCAGATATCTATGAAAAAATTAAACCAAATATCGAAATGCCACGAATATTTCCAAGAACATCGAATACCGAATCGACGATAAAATGTAAAACTAGTTGTAATAACAATTGTCAGTTTTGTACGTGTTATAACAGTTTTACACCAAATTCTCGAATAATATATTCACCAACTCTATCCGTATGCTCCTTGTGCAGCAAAATATATAATTCTACAAGATTACCTAGTTGTAATACGGAATGTTCTGTACCTGATAAAAATATATCAAACAATTCAATACACAATTGCAATGATAATGATATATATCATTGTAATAAAGATTGTAAAAATGGTGTATGCGAATGTATGATGGAAAATTCAAATATTTCTTATTTATGTAACCAACAAAGAACTGCACAAATGTGTCAATATTCTAAATGTTCAAAAACAGATGATATTATTTTTCCAGAAGGAATTTTATCGAACAGTCAATTAGACTTTTCCGCAGAAGGTTTAGTAACATCAAGCTCGTCGATTGCTGATTCACAATGGAAATCACAGGACAGATTACTATCTTGTAATTGGAAATCTAATAACATTCAATCAAAAACATGTAATATAACAGCAGAAACAAAAAGATCTTCGCAAAAGAATACAAATTCAAAGCCAGGTATATTATAATTAGAATTATATACTAAATAAATAACGTAAAGTGTAGAATATAAAATGTAGCACATTTTATACTAGATTTTAAGATATGACCATAATTTAATCGTATATATAAGATTCGAGGGAGACAGAAGTTATTTATTTTACTAGATATGTTAATTTAAAATACGACATCAAATATATGGTATATTTTAAGGATCCCTGAATTAGTTTGTATGCTAAATTAGTATATAGCACAAAAATAATCAAAATTAACATATACCGGCATTTCATTTTACGAAAGAATTTAATTCTTATTTAATATATTTTATTAGAATTTTGTATAAATTAATCGTAAAATATAGATAAATTGTACATGAAAATACCTACTGTAATTAATTTTTTTTTGCTTATATACTAATTAATCCCAGAAATTTAATATTGTTATTTTAAAGCAATTATTATAAATATAATTATATAGGTATTAATTACTATATAATTTCTAACTTTTCATGTATACATGTTATAGCTATTTCTAATTTGTTTGCTGCCGTAAATACTTATAATTTTCTTTACTTAATGTGGGAGTGGGATTAACTTATTTTATTGGTATATATTTATATATGGAATAATAAAATAACTTACTTAATGGGGATCTAGAATCTAGATTTTCTTAATTGTAAGATCGGAATCACAGAGAATGCTGCGTCCAATTTAAGAATAGCGCCATGATAATTAGACTAATAGTTATGTTAAATTTCTTGACCAAAAAAATAAATATTTTCTTATAATAGATCAATTTTCAAAAATCTCGATTTTTAGCACGATTTACTACTCCATTTACCAATGCCAATATACTTTTTCAATTGGCAGGTAATTAGAAATTTCAATTGTCAGCTGGTAAAGTAAAAAAAACTAAATTTATATTGAAATTAGTTTTTGTCCAGAAAAGTATTGAATATTTAATTATAAATTTAACTGAATATGCAGTATAACTGAAATTACTTCTTCTTCAAATTAAATTCAACTGTCAGATTTCAACTTAAATTCAACTGTCCAACTACACAAATATAAAAAAAAATCAATCTCGTCGCAAATTTCTTTGAACACATAAAATCTCAAATTTATTGATCTGGTCAAAGAAATTTAACATTAATCTTGAGAAAACCAAGGTATTAGTTAAATTAGTGGTATCCAAAAATAGCCATAAATCAGTTTTGTGTATCTTGAATCTACAATAACCTAACGAATTAACGAAACCAGCAGGATGAAACTTAGACTGTTACGAAATCAACGCCAAATCTACACGGTCGTTTTGAAAGAAAAATACATCGTAGAATATTAGGGTAACTAAAAGAAGAATGGACACAATGGCGGATGCGATATAATAACGGGATATACGAGGAATATCGACAGTGATGTAAATACTTACATCAGACTACATCGCCGCAGATATCATATGTAACGTGTGGTCTAGTACATATAGAAATATATTACGAGGGAAGCCGAGAAACAGTTAAAACGATACTATTCGAAATAGCACACAAGTACTATTCCAAGAACATAAGTGGAAGTCAGCGGCATAAGATTGTGCAGCGTTGAAGAGTACGATTGAGGAACCCCAAACCCGACCTGAAGCGTCGTAGAAGTATTATAATATGTTTGTATTATATTCTAAAATTAAATTAAAAGTTGTTCGTTTATGAATCTCAGTGCATCAGCCTCAGCATAAAAGTATAATTCTGTTTATAAGAAATATTTCTAAATAATAATCATGAAGTAAAAATGGAATCAACATAGTTAATATGCAAGTTATTAATAAAATTATAATGTAAATAGATCGTAAAGTAAACAAAACAATTTCTTAATTAATTACTAAAAACGCTGTAGTCAATATTACAAAATGTATACTACATTTTAAAATTAAAAATATTAATTTTCGCAGGTTAAACTTAAACTCTAAATTATAAAACAAATATTTACTTTATTTGTAGGTTGGGCAGTAACTGTTACTACTAAATGCTTACAACAAACCTCAGATTTGAAAATTAAGTTTAAATTTCCACAGCCACCAGCGGAGTTGTGTATCGAGAATAATTTTAGTGACAATGAAGAGAATGACAACTTTTCATTAGGTTCTGTTAATTCGGTAAAGAAAACTACTAATCAGACCTTTTCAGGTAATTATAAATAATTTGTTAAAAATTAATGTAATCTTTATGTATAATACGTTTTTTTTTCATTTTTTTTCATTAATTTAAGAAAAACCTTCATGTGAGAGATATTATGCAGAGGTTTGTATAAAAGAAGAATTTACATTAAAAATTGCAATAAACTAAATTTATATTTTTAGACTAATAATAATATAACAAATGGAAATATTGAGAATTGCTACGATAATGATTTTAAAGGATATTCATTAAATTTAACAAGTCTTTTAAGTAAAAGAAATTGTGAAAATTTAAAACAAGATTCTAAAAATCTGTCAGTAATGGGTAATGCTATTGCACCTGAACAAAAACCTCGTGCACAAACCATGAGCGAGAGAGATTTGACAAGGCGTAGATATCAGAAAACCTTCAATAATTTTTCAATAAGAAATAATTTCTAAACTTTTTATTCAATGAAAATAAATAAATTATTAGTATATTTAGATAAAATATTTATTTTTAAATTCTAATATAGAAATTTACTTTATTTTATATGTAATTAAATGAGTGATATAAAAATTATATACTTTTGCAACTATAAAGTATATAAAAAACCCTTAGACATAGATGTTTTAGAAATTAATTGGTGAATATTTTCGCTAATTGTCAAGAAATATTGCCAATTATATACATTTTTTTGCACTTTGTGTATTCTTTTACATGAGCAAATAACATATCATATTTACTTTTTGCATAGAAATAAATGCCTATCGTCTTTGACAAGAAATTGCTATTATTGACAAGTATTACTTATTAATTAACTTGCTTAAATGTAACGATTAATTCTTTAGTTTAGGCCGATTGCCATTTTTATGTAGCAGATATAACTTGTAGTTATGTCCTACCTATAGAGTAGTTTGTAATAAACAATATTTTTTTAACAGACAGATTTAAGGTTTCTTAAGAAACCAAGTATGTATATTTTATATTTTGGCATTTTATTAGGGACCCACTGAAACTATCGAAGTCAAATTTTGCAGACACTAACTACATTACAAAACTACCAATTTTCATTGAACTGTCCGCAATTTCGGATAATACTTATTATATGGATTCTATAGATCTAGTTCACATTAAATAAAGATCGGAAATTTCGTGTAGAATTGTAGTATACATGAAAAAGTATTTGATTTAGCTTGCAGATTAAATTTAGAACAACTAAAACTTTTGTACTATTTATTATATGGACGAAATAAAAATATTTTGTGTATTCCGGTTCAAATTATGGCAGAAAAGGTGCAGGATTTGTAATTCAACAAAGTTGAAAAAGTTTTAAAAGCATAGTTCCAAAAGCGATCGTATAATCTTAGTGTAACTGAAGATCATAAATATAATTCAAATATACCCACCAACGGCAGATTCCGACGGGAATGTGTGAAACATTTTATAATGATCGTGATGAAATCTTCGTGTCTTCGTTTTGAAACAAGAAGATATTATTTTAATTATCGGTGATTTAACGATAAAGTTGGTCAATCACCTAATCAGTTGTAGATAAGATTGTCGGTAAAAATGGTTTGAAATTACATTAAAGAAATTAGGTAAGAGTAATAATATATTGTCTAATCTAAAATAGTAAATAAAAGCTGCTAAATCAGGGTACCTTAGCACAGCAGATAACTCGTAGTTATATTCAGATTTGTATCCAACAGTGTTTTGCAATTAACAGTATGTTTGTAACAAACAGTACTTTATCAAAACTTACTCATATTTTAAAACATCTATCTAGTATTTTATAGAACTCGTAATTTTTATGAGGACCCACTGCCGACCCTATAGGCACCAAATATATTTCAAAACTATTGTGTACTAAATTTCATTAGAATCGTATAAAATTTACCATATGATCTAGCTAGAACATATGAAATATTAATCGGAAATTTAAGGATAGCATAGCCCCCGTAAAGCTACTAACTTCTTCCTTAGTCAACACATGCGTAATCTTGAATCCAACCTGTATGGACCACTAAAACTAATAACTTCTACCGTGGTTAACACATGCATAATGACGAATCCAACCTCCGTACCATATTTCATTGAAATCGGATAATAATTACTTATGATCTACATTCTACAACATATGAAATATTAATCGGAAATTTAAGCTTGAACCCCTAAAGCTACTAACCTCTACCTTGCTCAACCCATACGTAATCATAATCAGAATCACGAATTCAACCGGTGTACCAAATTTTAATTAAAAACGTATAATTATTATATGTAATAATAGAGCATATGAAATATTCTTTGAAAACTATAAGATGCTCATATATTTGTTTGCCATGAACCCACTAAAGCTACCTGTTACAAACTTCCGGAACATTGAGTAGGTAATTCGTACAGGTTCACAATCACCTACTTACTAGGTAATGTGTACAGGTTAATAATTTATTATGTGAAATATAATTGAATATAGTTGTCACCCAACTACTGTGTGATGTAGATGTACAGCATTGAACCATTGAGTAATAATCTATATAAGAGAAGTTAATTTCATACACTTTTTTTTCATACTAATTTTTCTAAACAGAATTTTAAAATGATGCTTTTTTTGAATGACTATTAGCAAAGCAACAACAAATATTACATCGTAAGTTTATAGATATTTTACTGCATAGGCAGAAAAGGATTTTTAATAACACTTGAAGCGGGTGTGTGGTGTTTTTTTATATTAAGGTTAATTTATAATAATAATGCCTCATCAATTTGTGAAAAGGATCATGATGTATATTTAAATATATAGGTATAAATTCCTTAGACCATTAAGACAATGATGACTTGGATTCGCATATTGATGAAATTGTATTAGATGGTCCAGTTGCAAATGAAATTGAGTCAGATAATGAAAAGGAAAATATGATTTCTACAGTTTTAGATACAAATTTATCACTACATTCAAATACGTCATTAATTCATTTTGAAGATTTAGCAATTCGATATTTTGCTGGTTTTTGTATTAAAAAAGTTTCATATTATGATTTATGCTGCAATATATTATTAAAAACTGAAAAATTACAAACCAGTAGTACAGAAAATTTAATAATTCCGAAAAACTACAACATTTATGCCAATAACTTTGAAAATTTAAAAGCTCCATCAGATGAATATTTTGCTGAAACTTTTGAATGGTTTAAATTATTTGATGATTATTTTTATAAAAATTTCCATCTTTTTAATTTAAAACAAATTATTACTGATAGATGTGTTGAAAAATCAAAAAATTTCATGAAGGAATTCAAAGGAGACCATCAAGACCATATATTAGTATTGAATCAATTTATACTTGTATTAATTAAATTTAGTTGTAAAAAAAATTTATAAAATGGAAAATTCTACAATTAATAAAATAAAAAGGGTAAAAACTAATTTATACTGTAATAAAAAAAAACAATAAAAATGTACAAAAATTATTTCTATTATAAAACCAAATTGAAGTTTAATATATATATATATATATATATTTATATATTCGTTAAAAAAAGTTGTATTAATATTTTAATTTTTAATTCCAAATAATTTAATCAGAAGTATTACTTTCTTATTTTTAAGAAGTAGATTTATGTACATAAAATTCTATTACATACATTAAACGGCTTTTAGCGCAACCCGACAGAATTAGCACATTATATATTAAAATGAACTACAATACTACAAAACCCCTAAATTAAGAATGTAAAGCAAAATACATAAAATTGAAATAAAATATTAGAAAATATTTTAAATTTACAAATTCTTTGCAATTCCCGCACAATCTGAAGACACAAAATAATAGAGAAACCACGATTCCACGATGTAATATTTGTTGTTGCTTTGCTAATAGTTGTTGGCAATCGTTGTTGGTTTTTCTTGTATATTTATGATTTAACAAAATAGAGAAAAGAGCAAGTTTTTTTGTATTGCCTTATTCATGTTCATAAAGAAAGACATGTACAATACAAACACAAACATATAAATTTAAAAAAATTACAAATTCATTCAAAAAAAGCATCATTTAAAAATTAGTATGAAATTAACTTCTCTTATATAGATTATTACTCAATGATTGAACTTATGAAATATAATTGAAAATTTGAACATGGACCCACAAAACTTAAGACGCCAAGTACACAAGGAAAATATCATATGTACCAAATTTCATGCTAATTAGATAATAATAAATTACTATATGCTCTAGCTAAACATATGAAATTTTAATCGATAATTTTGGTATAATTTAAATTTTCTAAATATACGATAGAATTTTTATCTAAAAAAATAAGTAATTGTTTTTATTGTTTAATTCTTTATTAGTTTTTTTAATTTCCAAGATCTACATTATTTTTTAAATCTCAGGGCATTAACTTGCTATTTTATTAAAGTTTTATTTTAAAATAGAAATGCTAAATCTAAATAATTAAAAAAAAAAAAAAAAAGTAATATATATTTATATATCTATATTATATATACAACTATACATTCATATTTATTATATATATATTTAAATGAATATATATTTATATATTTATACATAGATATATTTTTATAATTAATATTCTAAACAAAACCAAAATTTTTTGATTTAATAGCAAGCAATAATTTGTGTCTAAGGACTGCTTTACTAGAATAAAGGGGAATATATAATCGTGAGATGCATGTATTTGCAGTTGGCAGATGCGTATCATCTGCCGGTCTAATTGTTACAGATGGCATAGGTTGGAAACCTTCTTCAGATGCAGGAAGAGCTGGGGATCCAGTCCAGAAATAAACCTTAATTAAGAAACATAATATTATAAAATAAATATAAAAATGTTGTAAAAATCATACCAAATCTTGCCGTTCAATATTACTCATTTTTTCTACTATACTCCAGAGCCATCGTTTAAATTTCAATAATTTATCAGAACCTTCACTTGACTCATCATTGAATGTAGTATATGAAATCAAAGTAGCTACATTTATATCACCAACACCATTTAAAAGTAATCTTAAGTCTTCTGCTGTTAAGGAATCAAGTGCTCCGTCTGGAAGAACATCAAAAACACCATCTCTTAAAGCCTGAAATAATACAATATTTGTAGTTTTTTTACGCTACTAAATCATTATAATTAAAATGTATTTTGTAAAATTTTGTACGAATTTAATTTTTTTTTAATTATAAATAACACATTGTTGAGGATTATATTAATTTATTAATTGTGGCTTCTGTGCTTCGATAATAAATACTATTGTATGATATTGTCATAGGAAAGTCACAAAATAAAAGTGTGGCCGGTTTCTGTTTTTTTATGCGTATCAGACATTAGAGAATCTAAAGCCATTTTTGTGTTGTATCTTCTGACCAAAAATACTTGTTTTCAGACAATTATAAATATTAGGATGACTTTTACAATTTAGGTGATATTTGGAGGATACGTAAAGCAAGGCTATATTTATTTGGTGCCCTTTATTAAAATTGTTATATCTAACACATGTTCTGCGAATACATAAGGCATAAAAGTTAGGTATGATCTGGCATAATGGGCGACACTACATTTTGTAACTAAACTAAACTATTATTCGCTGGAAGTTTATTCATTCGACGGAGTTTAAATTTGTCAATTATATTTAGTACTTATTTCTTATACCTCCATTGCTTTTTCTTGTGTTTTTTTCATTCTATGTTCAGCATATTTTCTTATATAGTCGTAAATATTATGTTCATTAACTTGTATATCTCGTCCACCTGGAATTAGTTCTATGCTTCCACCACCTTCCTCTTTACACAAATCAATTCTGAAATAATTTGAAATTAATAACGTGATTTTGTCATAATATTGTAATTAACATACACAAAGAACACTTCAAGTTTTGACATCATTTCTGGACCATCTTCTGTTTGAGAATCTAGAACAAGTTGACGCAATGATTCATAAACTGATGAATCAAAGAATGCTAAATCATGAAATTTTATTTGTCTGCCCAAAATAAATTTTAAAACGTGGCGTTGTAAAAATAATGGGAACAGCTCATTTTGCAATAAACACAATCCGATAAGCCTAAAAAAAATTATACGTCATATTATACTCACATTAAATTTTATTTTCTGTATGTACCTTCCAATATTTCTAAATGCATTTATCCTTTCAAATGATCCGTACCCTTGTCTAGGCGTATAAAAACCTCGTTTACCAGGTGAATAAAATAATGGAGCATTATCTTCTAACTGACAGTTTTCTAGAATTACAACTGGATTCATTTTTTTTGTGGATGTATTAGAACTTGCTGATGTATTATTAGCTGAAAGTTACAGCAAAAATAAGAAATTACGATAAGAAGATGTATGTATATATATAATCTAGCGTTATTTCAAAAATATGTTGCGTAAAGATTTCTCAGGGTTTTATTTATTTCAGTTTTTAAACGATTTTTTTTTTAATATATCTATGATATTTTATAAAGTTTTATTCTTCTGGATAAAAAAATTTCATTGTTTGAGATAACATTATGCGGTGCTGGAAGCTGTGCTGTAGTGTTGTTGTTATTGCTTTTTATATAAAAAGCAGCAATAACAATTAGTGCATTGTTTTTTGAAAATTAGGAATTTATGATTTCGTAATTTTACATAGATCCTACTTGAATCCTAATTTAGATAAATTTTATATATTACCTAACTCCGATTTCTGTTTGTAAAGAATAACTTCTAGTGCCTCATTCACTTTTTGTCTCAATGTATCTTCAGATGCTAAAATTATTAGCAATTGTGCTGGTGGTAATTCCAATAACATTCCGGTAATTTTTGAAGCATGACTTGAATTCATTGTATGAACCTGTGTCGAAAAGTTTTTTTTAAATATAACATGATAAATTAATTTAAATATTCATTATAATTTACTTTTGGATATAGTCGTTCACCAAGCTGTTGCAGATGTATTGAAAGATGATCATTAATGCTAGGATTAACAGGCGCGCCATCTTCAAAAAGAACAAATATTTAAAAAAAAAATTATACAAATATTATTTTAATTTACCATGTGAAGTAACTGGTATATATGGTCGGGCTTCGTAATTTAATGTTTTTCTATTGCTATTTGTTCTCCACAATATTTTATTTCCAGTTCCACGACGCGAAGAAGATGCTGTTTCACGGCTACTTGAACCACGATTACGCATCATGTTTGTAAATGAACCACTGTATTTACTAGATCCAACTTGAGCTGGTTCTAAATTAGGTAGTTTTTCATTTGCCAATAATGCTTCAGCTATTGATGTATAAAAACTTCTAGCTACACCTGAACCTTCACCAGGTTCATCCTTAAACGTAACTTTAACACGATTAAAACTCAATGGCGGATGTATTCTTCTACTTTGATTGCCAAATTGTGTATTTAATTCTTTGAAAGTTTGTGTTATTAAACTAGATCTATTTCTTTCAATTTTCGGTAATGTTAAATCTCTTTGTTGGCCGTTCCGTAGTTTTTCCATGTGTCGCCTGAACCGCGTTTCTTTAACGGGAAAACCACGAAGTTCCGAAACAATAGAACCTGGTTCAAGACCAACATCTTCCATAAATACTCTTCCAAATAAATCAAGTGATAATTTCCATCGACCTAATAGTAAATTCCATGTTGGTGATTGGGCAATTTGATGTGATTTAAAAACATTTCCTCTAGGTGGTAGGACTGGCATATTTATTAATGTTGATGTTTCAACAGTTACATGTGCAGAAATTTCTTGAGTTTCCATAGCATCTGCTTGTGTTATTCCTTCTAAAGAGTTAGAAGATGACTACAAACAAAATTAAAAATTTAAATTTAAAAAATACGCAGTGTAATTTTTTTAAGATAAAAAAAAAGTTAAACAGAAGATCTAGAAACTTGCTAACATTTTAACTGTTAAAATATAAATAGTATATTATTCGAAATTATTATTTGCTCCGTATCTGTACTTGAAATAAGACTAAAAAAATCAAGTTCATCGAAAAGCACATTATTTATATTCGGAATAATTGTGAGAAATTTTATTAATTTATTGTAAACTTCTGTATCTTTTCCGATAATATGTTTTTAAAAAATTTTACTCACCGAAGGTCCAGCTCTCACAATAACGCTTTGCGAAGGAGATGAAGATTTTGTATATGCCTGAATATTGTTTTCCGAATTGGTATTCCCATCCTGAAATTTATTTTGATTAAAACTCGTAGAATCTGTGTTGGTTCCTACATTGTCATTTTTGTGATCTATTGCTGAGAACGAAGAAGGCAATAGGGTAATAGGTATTTCAGGTTTAACACATTCAGATAACGAACTTTTATTATTTTTCGCTAGAACAGCAGCAGTAACTGATTCAATTGCGGCTGCTACTTTTCTTGGTGTCACAATTATTTGTGGACGAACAGTTGCTGCACTATCTATGTTGTTAGCAACAACTGTAGATGCTACTGGTTCTTCTTTGTGAACTTTAGACTGAGCACATTCATCATCAGTTTCATCATCATCGTCTTCAGAATCAATATCCATTGAAAAAAGTTTACTCGATTCATTAGTTTTGATAATTTTTGATTGAGATATAGATAAATCTTGTGGACCTAAAAAATATTATGTTTTTAAATAAAAACTGAACGTTTGCTTTCAAAATTCATACCTTCACTTCGAGATTTAGATTCATCCTCATGTTGATCAAAATAATTTTTTTTCTTTAACTGAACGTACAAATTTCCATAATTTTCATTTGATTTGTAAGTTGCAGAACTTTCTGATGAACCATGGCTATTACCCTGTACATCAGTCATTGTTGAATGGCCAGTACCAGAACTGCTTGCATTTTGATTAATGTTAAATTTTGTTTTATATTCTGAATTGTTGTAAGTAAAATCAGATGATTCAGTGCTTGCATGTTTTTCATAAGAAGGTGATAAACCTAATCTAGTAGGCGGAACTTCTAATGGGGAAGTAACACCTGATGCATTTGCTGATGGTTCTGTTGTTATAGGTAAAGATAAATTAGAAAAAAGTTCTTCACGCTTAACACCTGGTTGTAATAAATGCGGCTTGTCAGCTAAAGGAAGAGCTACTTGCATAGGTGTACTAAACGGATCCGGCGCTGGGCAGCCTAAACATAGTGTAGATTCAGATCTTTGGAAAAAACTATGTCGTTTCCCGAGTGAAACTCCGCCAGATAATGTTTCCTCTTCCATTGGCTCATTATCACCAAGAACTACAGCCAATTCATCTTCATTATCTTCATTGTCATTTTCATCTGGATCATTCCAAATATTGATTTCGCTTTTTTCATTTTCAGTGCCAATACCACCTCGCATATAATAAATAATACCATCCAAAACATATGCAATGTGCCGTAAAGCAGTTATATCAAGGACTGGTAATGAATCACGGTGTTCTGATGTATGAGCTCTCATAAGAGACAAACAGTATGTGAAAAACTCTCTTCGAGATGCCTGTGAGTATGACGATGCTGAAAATATAAAGAAAAACTAAATCTATATGGAAAATTCAAGATGTAATCTTTCAATGTTGGCAAGATTCTTCTAAATATAAAATAGTACAAAAAAGATTATTGAAACTCCAAATTACAGAAAAACAATTCCGAAATGAACACAGAAAAAAGTTTATATTATATTTATAAGTTATATAATTATAATATTTAGTATCGGGTTCTTAGGCACATTGCTACTATAATTTAAAGAATTAAATGAATAATTTAGTCTTAATAATTTTTTTAGTGTTTTACAGAATTGTTCAGATAAGAAATGGAAGTATATCAACCTAATCTCAAATTTTTCATTTTTGTGCTATACATGCCGATATCAATTATTTACGAATTATATATAGATGCAAGCAAACCGAATCAACACATTATGAATAGATTATAAAAATGCTTAAATATAAAAAATACTATATATACCTTCTCGGTCGTAATTCCTCTGATTATCAGTACTTGAAAATCCAACTATCCGAGCATTTGAATTAGAAGGATTTTGAGAAGCTTCATTTTGACTTCTATTTCGTGGAGGAGGGCCAGATCCTAAAAATGAAATCAAATATTGTTCTATTTATATATATGTTCGATAAAAATACCTAAAATATTGATACCCAATGACGCAGGCGAACTAGGATTTTGAGCTGTTGTATTTAATGGATGTAGCGGATGCGACGGATCAGTAGAATTAGTAAGAGAAGCACCAAATTTTAATTGGGCCTCAGTTGCATCCATTACCTTTAGCATCCAATCCCATGTTGGTTTAAGGCGCATCTCTAAATGTTTCTAAACAATTTTTTTTATTATTAAATATATTTATACAAAAGTTTAATAATAATTAATTTCCAAACCTGTAATTCGAGAGCTTCTTCATAAGTAACTTTTAATTGAAAATGAGATGATTGAGCCAGCATATCAGATAAACTACTAAGTAATTCAGATATTTGACGAATTACAACACCAAAAGCACGTGCTAAACTACTAGCTGTTGTTGCCATCGTATGAGGTTCTTGTGAAGCAGCTGCCACAGTTGAACTGGCCACTGTTGATCGACGTAGGGCCATTGGGTCTATAAATACTAAACTTGAACCAGTTGGCAATCGAACTGATGATCGATTTGATTCTCTATTTCTAATTGCCCATTGCATGGACTGAGGTGCTGCGTTTGTCCGTGGATTTCCGTTAACATTACGACGTTCTAATTGATCGTCACCAAGACCAAAACCCTCCTCAGAATGTTCATCGGTTTCTCCATCATCAGATGCTTCATCGTCTGGCGGTGATGAGTCCCCAGATTCATCTTCAAATAGAAGCAATGATTGAAGACCTAAATATTTTCAAATTTTATTCTTTGAAGATATTCATGCCTATTCTTAAAAACTACAGAACTGTGTAAATGCACAGAAATTGATTTTGAAATCGAATGTGTACTGCCAAGAAAAATGTAAATTTCTTTGGTACTGCCAAATAGTAAAAATTTTAATAAGTTGCTAACGCGGAATTTACACGCTTCAAGTAATCGTTCAAGTACCACATTCAAGTAGAACGATTTTACACGATGCACAAGTCGTCTTTTTTATATCTACTTGAATCCCACAAAATAAAAATAGGAATAAGCGGAATTTACACGCTTCAAGTAATCGTTCAAGTACCACATTCAAGTAGAACGATTTTACACGATGCGCAAGTCGTCTTTTTTATATCTACTTGAATCCCACAAAATAAAAATAGGAATAAGCGGAATTTACTTGAACGGCACACTACATATAAATAAAATACAAAATGTTTTTTTTTTTTGCGATTTGACATTTTCGATATTTTTTCCAATCATTTGCTGCCAACATAAACATTTCAATGTATTGTTCACAATGTAAATTCAGCTATGCTTTCTATTTTTTTCAAACTTGAACGACACACTACATATAAATAAAATACAAAATGTTTTTTTTTTGACACTTTCGATATTTTTTCCAATATTAAAAAAAAAAAATACTTGAAGCGTGTAAATAAAAATTCATTCAAGTTCCACTTGAATAGGAACCGAATTTAATTTTTACAGAAACTTGAATGAATAACTTGAACTGTGTAAATTCAGCTTAACATATACTTTACAGTAGACTTTTTCTTCTATATTTTTATTGACAACAATTCGGACTGATTTCCAGATTTATTTTGACACATAAAAAATGTATTAATCAATTTCAAACAAGAATTTTATTAAATTAATTAATTTATACAGGGATAAAGAAACAATCAATTTATTTCAATTTAATAAAAAAAATTGGATGCGTTAATGTTTGATGTTACGGCGGAAATTAAAAATATAAATGTTTTGTTAAGAAATGAATGTTAAGAAGATTGCTTTGATTTGACATTCCAATTGCAATTTATTAATTTTATGATTGGTGCATCATGACTGAGAAACCTAGCAGATTTGTTTAACTTGGGAATACCACAAATCATCAGACGAGCAAAAAGCAAACAAACTATAAATGAAATGTTACCAACCTCCGGACAGGAGAGAGAAGAACATTTTAAAGAAGATTACACAAATAAATTCTTATTTATTTGTATTATATTAATATTATTGCATTTATTTACATATAAATAGCAAACCTTACATTAAAATTATTTGATTTAAATAAAAAACTACATATAATTTATATAATTACTTTAAATGAAATTTAAATTAAGAATACTGAAAATGGACTACGGATTGAAAGTGATATTATAAATTCGAAACCATTTTGACTACGATGTTTTTAAGAATATACCCGACTTATTTAAAATTAAACGTGTTAATGGATTAAAATTTAATTCCAAAATAAAAAATGAAAATATTTTTTATATAATATATATATTTTATTAAAACACCTGTATCAGATCCTGCCGTTGCTCCGGTTTGCACGCTACGTTGTGCATCTTGAGTGCTGTGATTATCATCAGAATCTGATTCAGTTTCAGCTTCTTGGAAAAATTCGTTATCACTTTCACCTTCTTGTTGAACTTCTTCATTACGAAGAGCATCAGAACCTTCTTCATCATGTCCTAATGGCCTGTTACTTGATCTACTGTTATCTAACATATCATCTTGTTCAGATATGTCACCGTCTCCTTGATTCAAAACTACATATGATTATATATATATATTGAAAAATTAATTAATATATTTAGTCTTCGCTTTTTTTTTATATTACCATCAGTTTCATTATTGTCATCCATTTGTAGAAGTCTATAATTTGAAATGACATTTGCTCCACTTTCTTCTCCGACTGCAGGAGGATTTAAGTTACGAGAATCTGTTGTTCGATATACTGGCGGTGCTAATGGTTCCACACTAAATAAATCATCGGAATTCTAAAATATAAAATTTGTTATATAAAATTTTATTTAATAAACCACCATTTACTTACATCATTGCTAGTAGATATGGCAAATGGTGCTGTTGGTCTTACAACACCTAGACGAACAGGCGCTATTAAAGCATCAGCAGTTTCACACAATTCTTCTATTGCTATCTTATGTAAGGTATGAAAAACTCGTTGGCAACTTTGAATATGACGATTTTGAGATGAACTAAAAATTGATTTATAAATTATAAAGTAAAATGTAACTTAATTTAAAGAAAATTGATTACATTCTTTGTTTTTCTGGATTTGGTATTTTTTCCAAACTAAATATTACAAAAACACGTGCCACAGATCTAACAAATCTTCTTGCCACTTTTTGTGCTTCTTCTACTCGACCAGGTATTGAATAATTTTGCAATTCTCGCACCAAAGTATTTAATAAAATATCCAAATGTTCTACATTGCATTTAACAAATAAACTATGAGTAAACTTATCCAACAAAGTTGTTCCACATTGAGTCTTAAGATATAGATTTTGATTTTCAAAATCTTCTAAATATTGTGCATTAAATGATGTATCATCACTTTCAACACCCGTCAAAATCATAGATTTAACCGCAGGCCAATCAACCAATAATTTTTCTAGTGCTTTACGCGCAAAACGTGGTGGTTCCAGGTCGTGTTCTGGCATGTCTGATTCCACTTCTAAAGATGGTGTTTTTCTAGTACTACCAGACGCATTTCGAATTCTTGTAGCACGATATTGTCTTTGCTCTATCATTTGTCTACCTACTGTTTGTATCAGAAACAGAATAATAGATTCTCCCCTTGAGTTAAATTTAGTAACTAAATCTGTGTCTGTTGTCAGTTTACATAGTAAAGCATATCTTTTGGTTTGATTGCCAGCAATTAAAGCTTTACATTTACACTTTTCCCAGCAATCACAATAAGCTGTCGGTGATGTTCGTTTTAATTTACAATCATGACCTTTATGGCAAACCTTAGCACATTCTGTACAACAACATAATGATCCCGTTAAACCACAAGTTTTACATTCAAATATATTTTGATTTATATGATCTGCTCCAGTCCATGTAAATGAACAAGTGTCATTACAACATAAAATATGTAAGGGAGATTGATCAGGTAATGAACCATTTGGGAAAACCATAGAATCACGCACTATCGTATCACCATTAGCTAGTGATAATATAGCATTTAATAAAATTTTACCAGCTTCATAAGCTCGACATGCAACGGAAAGCATAAAAGGTGTTTGACCTTGTGCATCTTTTGCACTTAAAAGTTGAATTAAATGTGGTTTTAAAGCTGTAGTTGTGCACATTTGTTGTAAAATTAATGCAGCATTTTCACGTCTTTGTGTTGGATCTGAAACGTAAATAGCAGAAAACTGTTGTTTGTTTGTTTGATCCGAACTGTCTTCATCGCCTGAATTTGGTTCATATTCTGGTGGCCAATATGACAATGGCACAAAACCTGTATCACTATCGTTCCCACCAGAAGGTGGCACTGTTGGTGTAGAATTACTAATTGGGACATTGTTGGTTTCCATATGTGATACACGATTCATTACTTCCCCCAAACAAACTCGCCGTGATGTGTCTCTAGCTTGATTAGAATTAGCCGTTACGAGAGTGCTGACATTTATGCAATCTAAACTCGCATTTGAATTTTTCGTAGTTTGCGGTGTAATCGTTGCAGCTTTATCCTCGATATCTTTGTTAGATGATGGCGAACACATTGAAACACAAGCATGAAATATATTTCGATTACCATCGCAACGTTCATTTATAATTGATTGTAAATAATGTCGTAACTCTCCATCTAATTGTGATAAAAGTGAAAAAACACCTTTTAAATCGCATCTTAATATTCTTGGCATTAATTGTTGTGGCTCTGTTATAAAAGCGACTACAGATACATGAGATTTTAAATTGGCTCCAACGGATGGTAATGATAATGTAGCCATTGCCACAGAACGAATTGGTGGTAAATCTAACCACTGCGGATCTTTAATTGACTCTACACAATCTTTGGATAATGGATACAGTGTACTATTGCCATCCCGCAATAATATTACACTATTCTCACTGCAATCACTAGAGCTCGATAAAGTTACATTGTTAACGGAATGACCAATGAATGCATTATAATCAGTTGGAAATATATGATCCTGTTCTTGTCGTCCACTATTTAAATTGTATAAACAATAGTGTAATTTTGCACCGATTTTCATTATTGCATGAACACCTTTCGAATCTATAGCTAAAGTCAATAATTGGGATTGTTGTGATCCGTCACTGTTGTTACCATTCATAAATAAAATTCTACGTGGAGATTTCTGAAAACAATCTGGACTACGTGAATTTGTACCAGATTTTATTACTTGTACATCATCTCTCCTTAGCAAACGACAATCTTGCCAATCATCTTCTTTTGCTTCTTGATTAACGGTTGTATTTGGAAATCGTATTGCTACAAAATCGCCATCAACTTTTACAACTTTACCAACAGGACCACTTCGATCTTCTACAAAAACCACATCTTTGAGTACCCATGATTCTTCATCCTTCTTTGTTTCTACTTCTTCTTTGGGTGTCATTCGTTTTACTCTTTTATGCGACGTAACACTTCCAGTATCACTACAAGTACTTGATGCTGGTGATGGTGGTGGAGGCATATCTAGACGATCAGCAGTCTCTTTATTGTTTGTTGAATTATTTGGTGGCTTTACAGAAGCTGTTTGTGGTGGATTATTTATTTTGGTCGTTGACTCTTTAACATCACCTGGAGTTGTACTATTTATAACTTGTTTTTCTTTATCAGCTGAATTCACATTTAATAATTTAAAACGACAAACATCAGATAAATCCCATGCAGAATTAAGAAGTTGTCCCACTTTTGGTATTCCATTGGAAATTGTAAATCCGATTGATCCCATTTGATACATTGGACATTTTTTCATTATAACTTGTGCTCCTACTGTTACTTCAGGATTTTGTGATGTTGTTCGAACAGGTTTTTTAGTTTTGGCTTTATATTTTTCCCATAAACGTTTTCTCTGGCCAAATGGTAACACACCCCACCAATATAATGAGTTACTTTCAGTACGTGCAACGGTATACAAAGGACATGTAAATATTGATTGGATATTTTCCTGCGAAAATTCTGGATAACTTATAGCAGCATGCTCTAATTTACTGCCAGCATAACCTAATTGTTCATCCATCCAAGTTGCAACCCGATTTGATTCTGTTGATACTGAGCAGCGAATAGTTGTTGCAGAAATGTGTATAATTTTTTCAAATAAATTTAAAGCCGATGTTTTTGGATGATATACTCCAAGCGTCTAGAATATATATAAATATATATATATAAAAAAAAAATACTATGTAATTTATAAATAAGTAACCTCGCTATAAAACGGTTCATAATCAGACCATTTCCATTGATGTAATTCTCCTTTACTTGAAATTCCAATAAATTCAGAATATAATGAAGCTATTTGTGTAAAGCGAATAGGTATTCCATCAATTTCAGGCCAAGCTTCTAATTCATCTGATATCCATAATGGTGGGCCAGATATAGTATCCTTTTTTTTAACATCTAAGAAAATATTTAAAATTTAATTTTGTGAATATGAAAATAAATAATAATCATAATGTAGCAATAAGATGTGTTTAAGTCACTAGTAGTATAAAAAATAACTCCCAATACTGAATATTAGGTTTTGTCCTCTCTAAGGAATCGCTGAATTGCTTCATGAAAACATTTTTTTTGATTAAATAAAGTATTTAGGTTTACACTGGTTTAAACACAAAATTAAAAATGCAAGATAATTTTCAGTCGATTTCTAATGCAACAAATGTAGTAACATGTGTTTGCTTTCAACTTTACAAATAACATATATTAGTTACACGTATACATACTAACAGCAGTGAATGGGATAGTTTTTAATATAATGAAGAAAGCGTTTTATTGCAAGAGCACAGAATTTCAGAATGATCACTTGAGAAGGAAAAATGAATTAAATTTTGTGGAAAATACATATATATTTTTTGTTGTCTTATATAATCCAATTTTCTTACATCTTCAAAAAATACGATGTAAAAAAATCTTTTTCCCGATCAAGATTTTCAGAATAGAACACGCAACATTTTAAGAATTTATTTTGTTTTGCTAAAGTCATATAAATTTTTTTTAACAATATCGAGATTTTTATAAAAAGTGAAATTATATTTTTTGAAATTATAAACGTACGTTAGTTATATAATTTCAAATCATTTTAATTACATGATTGGTTAAAAATATTACCTGACTCCTTTTCCCATCCAGCTTCATCACGGTTAGCAAACCAACGCCTAGGTCCGTAGTATTGACGTTCTCGCCATCTGCTAAATGCATCACGATCAGTTGCTGGTGGCACAGATGAACCTGAAGCTGCAGCAACGCCAGGATTATTGGTGCTAGTTGATGATCCAGTTGAGCGCATTGCTGTAGTGTTTGCTCCGCCTTCACCTGGTGCACCAGCTGAATTTGGTGGATTTCGTTCACTGCGTATACGGCTAAATAACAAGCTTGTTTCAGGAGATTGAAACAATTTTTTGAAAGTTAGTTTGAATTTTAATGTAGCTTATACAAAGGATAACCGAAATTATGGAAAAAGGGGATTTTATTACTTATTTTGTTAGTAGAATTAGATTGCAAGTTTAGGTCTTACTCTTAATTACTATATTAAATACAGGATTGTTATAAAATTAAAACTCACATAATTTTGTATGTCATGTTTATATTTAGAACAATTATGTATTCAATAAGTATGAAATTTGATTCGGAACGAACTGAGTTAGTTAAACACAACTAACAAAATAAGAATGTAAAATTGGTAAATTAGTAATAAAATAAGAGACCTCGAAACTATAAAATAAGAAGTACTATCTAAATTAAAAAACATACTTGCGAATGCTTGAATAATTGCTAAACATTTCTTCAGAAAATAATCCATCTGCAGGATCAATGATAACGCTGCTACTATCAGTATGAAATCCATTATCTAAAAGAGATATTAAATCTTCCGGAACATAATTATCTCCGCCTTCTTCAGTATCTTCTCCCTCTTCATCATCACGTGATAAAAGATTATTTACGGCCAAATTCACATCAAGGTTAGTACGCTATTTTTATGTTATTATTAACAAGTTAAAATCATTATTATTTCGTTTTAACCTGTAGCTCACGAATAATTAAATTTCTACTTTTTCCTTGTAAGACAACTTGAGCTTGTGAAACTAATTCTTTCCGGTACAAAAGGTGCTGGGACAGTAACCAATGATCTCCCTGATGATCCTC
>OY987257.1:20837145-20958373 GCA_963920725.1 Rhamphomyia laevipes
ATAATGGCTGCAAAAATTGCTTTTTCAATCCGAAAAATCAAAATTAAAAACTTTTCTTAATTCGTAATACAAAATACAATACCATCAATCATTTTTATAATATAATGAAAATGTAAATGAAAATACCTATCATTTAACTGTTCTTCAGTTCCTGGTATTGGATGCACAATAAATTGCAGCGAAGACATTATATATTTTATTTAACGTAGTTAGTAAATTAATTTTTGTTAATAAACTGATTATCTTTAACTAAATTTTCGACTAGTAAATCACATTACTAAATTGCTAAAGATACAAAATTAATCAGAATTCTTTATTCACACATTGATAGATAGTTTTTTCACCAGCTGACAGCCATTTTAACAAAAATATTATAATAATGTAATAGATCCAAAAGTCAAAATGTAATATTATAAAATTATCGGGGAAATGTATCGCGAAAAAGTGCGTGGAAATCCGATTAGAACGCTCAAAAAAAAAATGTGTCGTTTTATTTTAATTTTTTAAATTAAAATAATTTTTTTTTTTATTTAATAATATGCCGACAATTTTACTTTTATATGAAAGCAGTATAATAATTTTCCCTAATGTTGAAATAAAAGTGATTCTTTTTTGTCCGGAATTAGTTTTGAAAACATAATAGATTCTAAAGTAAAATTGTACTATTGTAAAAATTGTAAATATATTTTGAAAATACAAGGAATTCCGAGTAGTACCCATATACAAATTACTCTTCAATTTCGTAGATTTTAGGTTTAGCAAGAAACTCCATTCAAATAGCTTAAAGAAAGCTGAAAAAACGAGTATTCATTTGTTCTGATTTTCAAAAATTTACTCTTTAGTGTTAAGAAAAGAAAGTGAAGTGAAGAAAAATTGATCTATATTTTTCAAAGACTTTTAAATTTATTAGTGTTCGCAAAGTTTACGATAAAGCCTAACATTTAAGAACAGTTTTTTCAGAATATTTGCATACAACTTTTACAGAACATTTACGAACAGAATCCGAATAGTTTTACAGTAACGTACATTATTTTGGTTCATTATTAAATATTTACATACCCACGTTTATTAAAAAATGTATTTTCAATAAATTTTTTTAATTTGAATTTAATTTACATAATATATTATCTCATTTCGTCACCATCTGATGAACTGTTGCATTATTTTATTTGTTCTCTTCCATATTAAATTGAGTTTGCAACAATAACGTTTTTACTAATCACATTATGCGTTTGATAAATTACTTCATTAGAACATGTAATTCACCAATCATTTAAATATACCAATGTTATATAAATTTCTGACGTCATGTATCTTTTTTTTCCTCGGAAGAAGGTGAAATTCTCAAAGAAACTAACCACGCGCGCGAGACTTTCGTAAAACACCTTCTTACCCCACCGTCTATTAAAACTAGTCACCTGGCCTGGACTAACAATTAATTTTAGTCTAACTTTGAATTTTTGATGATTGGTGTTTCGGTGCAAATCGTTTCACCTCATCTGCTACTTTCTCCTTGAGATCTCTGTGGATATCGTTATTGCGTACGTACCAAGGAGCGTTGACTATGTTTCTCAATACTTTATTTTGGAATGTTTGGATTCTGTTGATGTGTTTATTTGGCGCAACCCCACAGTTGGATACCATAAAGCCACATAGGCTTGATCATCTGATTGTACAATTGCACCTTACAGTGAATCGAAAGTTTAGAAAAGCGGCCTATGAGCCATTGCATCTCTCTGTATCTAAAATCCATATCAATTTTTTTCTTTTTAATGTTTTCATTCTATTTAAATTTTGCATCCAAGGTCATGCCTAGATACTTAGCTGAGTTTGCATGAGGAATATTTGCATCATTTAATCTGATCGTTTGCACTATCTAAATTTTTCTGTTAGTGAAATTAACGTGAATCAGATTTCATTTAGTCTGATTTTCCATTCATTTAGATTTTATTTAGTCTGATACAATTCTGTCGCTTGCTTGCCGTAGCTTGTTTGTTGAGTCGTCTATATTATCTCTTATCGCGATTAGTGCCATATCGTCTGCAAATATTGCCGTTGTCACATTTTCTAGGTCCGGTATGTCACTTGTGTATAGTAAGTACATTATTGGGCCAAGGATACTTCCTTGAGGTACTCCTGCTTTTATTTCTCGAATTTTTGAGTATTCATCCTCGTGCTTTATCCTAAAAAACCTTTGTGTTAAGTATGATGTAATTAGCGCAGCGTATTGTTTTGGAAAAATATGGTTCATCTTGTCAAAGGCTGCGCCACATCAAGTAAGATAGTGGAACAGATTTGCTTCTCTTCTAGAGCTTTTTCAATTATGGTAGTTATTCTATGGATTTGTTCAGTAGTTGAATGTTTTTCTCTAAATCGAAACTGATGTTTCGGTATGATGATTCCTTTACTCTCGATATATACGTATATATACAATTAAAATTCGCTCGCAGTAATTGGGTTCGTATTGCGCTTCGTATTCGAGTTTATATTCCACTTCGTATCGAATTTTCACAAAGGTTTTGCATTTACTTATAATATCTAAATCACATACGAATTGTAATCTAGATACCATGAACAACGTCGAGATTTTGTCAGTTAAAAAATTCTATTTAGTATGGGATCATTTTCATCTCACAGGATTTGTATAGAAGACAATCCAGGAGATATTTGGAAAAAATTATACCCACAAATTTAATTTTTGGAACCATTTGGAAGATATGGATAACGAGAAGTTGCCACCTGGCACACATCAGCACAACAAAATTACTTAACATGACAAATTTAATAAATTAAATTATAGAGATTCTTTTGTATTACATATTGAAAATTTACGAACTCAATTTCATTAAAATTGTTTTTTTTTTATATCACTAATATGTTTTGATTGGATGATTTCGTTTTAAAACCAAACTGTGTCTTATAGTGGAGAACTTTCAATATAAAATATATTTATCTAATTATATCATCGTATCAGTTATACAACTGCGAGAAGTAAATTTAGTTTGATTTCTGCTTCTATGTTATATAGTGAAATTTCAACAATCAGGAATCTACATTATTATGTTGTTATGATCTACCACCTGTACAAATTAAAAGCTCAATAAATAACTGGACCAATAAAAGGACTTTGTAATAGAATCAGCAGAACAGTTGCGTGTATACAAAAATGTTTTTCTCATGTTTTAGGAGATTAACCCAAAGTGATATTCATCCTATGCCACCTAAGACATTGGCAAAACTTGGATCAATGACAAACAAAAAGTTGTTGTCCAAAAGACCGACCTACGAAGAGAAAACTTTTCCGAAATGTGGTCACAATCGTGACGGGACTCTTTCTAGAACACCTCCACATCTACAGGAAAGGGGCAGTTACGTATCTTACATACAACAAATGCTGTATAATTTGCTAAGCACTACTTGTGCGAATATCTGGCTTATGCTCGAACCATAATCCGAACACTAGGAGCATACTACAGAACTAATGACTCTGAACCTAGCCAAGGTGATGAACTTTATTAAAAGAGCTAATCAACTTGGGGAAAGTGTAACAGAGGTTCAGTAAGATCAAAGATTGTTCAGTTCCGGTGAACCGATCGCAAATAACAGTTACCGATTATCGACTGAGCTAACTAAGGAGATAACGTCTGGTCGTTGTTTTGGTCTGTCTATTAGGCAAACCATCTAAATCAGCCTCATCTGAATAATATGTGAGTTGGTGCAATTGTCACAGGATTCTAAAGAAGCATACAATGAGATTAGGACTTACTCGATCTTCGACGTGTCGTGGGTGCTGAACGAGAAGGAGACATTATAATATTTGTTATGCCATTGCCCCAAAGTTCAACATAAAAAATTTAGGAAATTTAGGTTTCGTTAAGTTGAAAACCTTGAAGGCAACTTAGGTCCACTAATGTGAACCCCTCGCAATTAGGTTCACTAATGTGGACCGTAAGTGCGAGGGGTCTCCATGTTCCCTTCCAACTCCTTTAAAATCAACTAACCATTTTGTAATGATACTTTCTTTAAAAAAATACGATAAAACCAAACTTAGCGGCTTATGGAAGAGGTCAGCACTCTAATGCATTTTATCCCGCAGTTAGAATTTCGGCAGCAGTGTTTTTTTTCGCATCAAATTACAATATGATGCCGACGGGACGATTGTTGGGACGGGATGATTCAATTTCTATGATATGATTATACTTGAGTTACATTGTCGCTTTCATTACGCTCTCTAAACACGTTCGAACGCGGTCTACAAAGAGAGTAGACAATAGAAAACGTAGATGTGGTAAATAACAACTGTTTGTTTACATTTTTTTGACAGAAAAATATTATTTCTAAATTTAATACCTTTTGAAATTTTGAATTGAATTGAAATTGTTTTTTTAACTTTTTAAATTTTACTAGCGCGAAGAAAGCGAAAAAATTAAAAGTTTGCCAACTTTTACCGAGGCTACGTTTAGACTGCGTACATTGTAACTACTTTCATACAACTCCATACATTTGAACTTTATTTTGGCAAATGCTACGTCTTGAATGGTGTTGGCTGGCTGTCAGTGAAAGAAAAAACCTGTAAACCTAATACCGCGATTACAATTGACGCTTTCTAGACGCATAACGCGATAGAGAGAAATCCTTTGTTGTTTGGTTTAAGTTTAAAACAACTAAAAAACAACATATGTTATTTTGACTTACTGTTACTGTACTGCTAATTATTATTGTACAATAATTATTATGTAGCAATTATGAAATATTTCGTTGATGCAAATTTATTGTATAATCTTTCTTCATGCCAATAATTCATAAAGAAAGAACATTGCAACCAAAGATGTTGGAGTCATTTGTTAATGATTATTTAAAAGAAGATCTCAAGCAGTTAGAAGATTATTTGAAAAATAGAAATTCTGAGCTCTTAGATTATATTCAACTAAAAAACACTTTAGAAACCATGAAAGAACACTTTTCCGATGGGTTTAAAACAATGTTAGATGTTGGTGGAAATATTTTTATGGACGCAAAAGTAAACCATTCAGAAACAGTACTCGTAAATATTGGTAAAGATGTGTATGTACAATTCACATTAGAAGAAGCTATTACCTTCGCCAAATTTAAAATAAATGTTATAAGTAAGGAGATTAAAGTAATAAGAGAAGAAAGCATTAAAAAAAGAGCTGATATTAATTTAGCACATATTTGTATCAGACAAAATTGGAAATTTGATTAGTATTTTTAATTTAAGAAAGATTATACAAAAATTTTAATTAATAAATGGCTGTACTAGTATAATCGAGTTTGATTGTGTTGTTGCTTAGGAATAAGTTCTACATGAAAAAGTTGTTTGTTATTTACAGCTCAATTATTTATGAGAGTATTCTGTGAATTTAATGTCATTAATTTAAAATTTTAATTATGGAAGATAAAAAATCTGGTGGATTAGAGACTCTTGTCCGGTATAATAACCCGGTGTTGGTAATAAAACATTCTGATAAGAAGGCATCTGGTGATTTTGTAATAACCATTAAGAAATTTATGTATTGTAATTAATTAACATTTACCCAGGAATCTAAAAAATCAGCCGGTGCTCCTGGACTTTTTGAATCAAAAGAAACAGAAGAAATTTTGAATTCTATTTTACCACCTAGATGCTGGGAAGATGAAGGACAGCTTTGGACTCAAACAGTAAAATTTTATATAAAATATGTATATATTTAACTAACATTTATGAATAGGTTTCAAGCACACCAGCAACTCGACAAGATGTCATTAATCTGCAGGAAATGCTGGATACAAGATTGCAGCAAACTCAAGCTAGAGAAACAGGAATATGCCCAGTAAGACGTGAATTATATTCACAATGCTTTGGTATGATCTTTTATTATGTGACTTCTAAAATGACTTCTTTTTTTTCGCAAAGATGAATTAATTAGACAAGTAACAATCAACTGTACCGAAAGGGGTCTCTTATTACTTCGAATAAGGGATGAAATATCTATGTCTATGGAAGCTTACGAAACATTATATTGTAGTTCAGTTGCTTTTGGTATGAGAAAGGCTTTACAAGCTCAAGAAGAAAAGGAGAAACTACGAGATAAAGTAAAAAATTTGGAAGCAGACCAATCACAATTAGAAGAAATTATTAGTGATATGAAAGCTAAAGCAGAGCAATCGGATAGACGTAACTTAGAACTCAGAGCGGCAGAAGAAAAGAAATTTGCCGAGGAAGTTGCATTCCTAAAAAAGACAAACTCACAACTCAAAGCCCAATTAGAAGGCATTACGGCACCAAAAAAATAAATTATATTTTGACTGTTCGATTTTTTATATTTTGTTATTGTCAATTTGAATAAATTGGAAACAGTATATTACTTTAAATTCACTTATCACTTTCAATTTCAATAGGAACAGTTTCAGAAATTTCATTTAATATAGGAGTTTTCTCAAACTCTTTTATCACTGTTTTTTTCTGTTGATTTTGATGTTCATCATTGTTACTAGAATTTTCTTTAGGAATATTTTCATAAATTTGTTGTATAGTTTTAGTTTCTTCCTTTAGTTTTTTAATTTGTGACATGTAAAGAGTATAGACATATTCAGCCATTTCGCACATGTTTGAAATTCTGCGGGTAGTTTTTTCTTCATTTGAATGATCAATAGCCAGTTCTAAGGCTTGTGGCCGGTTAGTTAACTAAAAAAAATTTAAAATTATTTAAAATGATATATTTGAAAATTATTTAAAATAATATATTAAGTTTACCAAATTGAATGTTGGCTGCAGTTCAAAGCAATTTTTAAACAATGTAACGCGTCCAAATATATATAAACCTAATCTAGCTCGGCTCATAGCTACAACTAATCTGCGAACATCTCGTAAATGACCTACAGCTTTTGATCGAACTAAAGATATTAATATGTAATCGTTTTGTTGTCCTTGATATTTATCTACGGTAGTAACTTTATATGGCCATCCTATTAATGGATTTTGCCCACATCGTAAATTTATAACGTCCCTAATTAAATGCTTTTGGCCATTATATGTTGTAAGTATAGATATTTTTTCAGCAGAATATCCTAATAGACGCATGTACATATAAACAGCAACAATATATTCGGCTTCTGCCAAGTTCTACAGAAAAATGAATAACAAAACAGTAGAATTATATAATATTTATTAATCTAAACCTGATAAAAAAATGGATTTGGTTCAGATTCCCCAATTCCGTTAAAATCTTCAACATTTATCATTTGATAATCATAAACGAATCCTGGATTAGGCGTTTTGTAGTCTTCTGTAGTCATAATGTGATCGAGGTCATTAAGTTTTTTATAACGCCATTTATACAATGATGAAATACTGTAAATTATAAAATATTAATAATAATAATATTTAAAATTATTTTACCTTGATCTTGCACGTCCTTGACCATCCAATTCAACAGTTGGTACACCAAGTCTTACTAATCGTGTAAATAAACTTTGTTCCATATTTGAATATTTCTGAAAAGCCATATTTTTAATGACTGGTGGAAGTTGATGATGATCTCCAATCATAATCCACCTTTTTAAACGATTATACCCATCCATTGGATTCTGCAGAAGTAACGGGATAAATGTCTCTATTTCCAAAATTTGAGCTGATTCTTCCATTAAAATGTTATCATATTTAAATCCTAAATTAACGAGTTCTTTTCTTTTAAGTGCAGCATGTGTACAAGTCATAGCTATTATTTTAGCTTCCTTTACTAATAAATATTTTGATCTATCTAATCCACTGCGAAGTAGTTCAAAAGCACGAAATTCTTCTAATTCAGTAAATATATGTGATATATATCTGAAACAACTTTCAGCTATTTCCAAATAACTATTAAATGTATCACCATTAAACAATGGCTGCGGGGCATCAGCAAAGAAATTTTTAAAAGGAAATTCATTTTCAAACTTTTTACGATAATCAAGAGTATCATTATTATACTTTTGAATTTCAGTAATAAATTTTTCCCATCGTGCCACAATCTATACAAAAAAAAATTTAATATTTTTAATTTAATATATTTTTTAGAATTAATAACCTGGTATAAATAAAAATATCCGGCTGTCTCACAAGTATAAGCGTTATCACCAGTTACTTCTAAAGACTCTTGCAGTTTTTGAACTTCTTTTAGCAATTCTATTCGCTTTGCTAAAACATAATTTACGCGGCCATATCTTAAAAAAATTATTTATAAGAAAATAGGATATTATTTTTAAAATATTTATTCACAAATAGTAACGATTATAATTCGAGACATAAATTAAATCTATTTTTTTAGTATTTTAAAAAACAAAAGCTCGTATAACATTGAACTATTGTTACTAATTTATGTGGTTATATATATAATGAAGGCTCACTATATTTAAAATGTTAGGTATTAATTTATAATGAACCGATTATATTAATTACGTAAAACAATTCAAGGTGTAAACAGAGGCACGTACAATGCAATTAGTTTGCCAAATGGTAGACAAACTGATTGTATTATTGATTAAATTACCCATTATGTGATTATTATTAGTTTAAACTAAAGTTTAAGAATTATTTTACTTAATTGCGCAATAGATATTTATTATTTTACTTTTAGAATACAAAAGATATGATTCCATCCCCTATCACGATTTTTTTTACTTTTTTATAACGTATGAATATAATTAAATATTATGAAATATTACTTAATTTTAATAAAACTTATTTACCGACTAAAATCTTTCTCTGTTTCCAGTGCCTCTTCACCGTGACCTAAACGAAGTAAATGCCTTTCATCTATATCCAATGCCATTATTTTTTCAAAAAGCTGATTAAGAGCTTGATTTGAGTGAGTAACAATTAATGTTCTTTGATTAGGATGATTATGATATAAATTCGCAATTATTTGTACAGCAACATCAGTTTTACCAGTACCTGGTGGTCCCACAACAAGTGTGAGCCCACATTGCATACCCGAACGAATTGCTTCTATTTGTGTGGGTGTGAAAGGAATGGTATTTCTAGATAATAAGATTAAATAAATAATTTGGCTAATCAATAATATTATTATACTTTTTGGGAGCGTTTGAAGTATAGGGGCCTCTTTTTGGAAAACTGTAAGGTTCCGCAGTAATGTTATTATCATCATCATTAAATGTTAATCTAAATGGCGTTTCAAGTAAATCCTCTTCAACATCTATTTGAATAGTTTTGTTGGGAAAACTACTTCGCAAATGTTTCAAATTCAAGAATGTATCATTAAAATCTAAGGTGTGTTCCTTGAAATAAATATTTTTGATTATAAATATACCATATAACATCAATATTTACGAAATATTTACTTGATTGTCCATTTTTGAATAATGTGCTGAGCTGGGATCACCATATCCTAACAAAATATCATGCAACCAAGAAGGAACTACACACTCTGTATTCATTAAATGACGAATTGTTTCCAAAACGGCTTTAAAATTATTTTCTTTTGGCTTTCTTCTCATTATTATATTGAATCCTTCGTAAATATCAACCTGCCCATCTTGTAAAGAATCCATATCCAAGCGATATTGATTACTATCAAGCCAAATTCTAAATGTTCTTTGTTCACCTGTTAGTGATGGTCTCGGTTCAGGGCCATCTTCAATAACACGCCCATTCGCGTCAAGAAGACCTTCTATCTCGCAACCACGAACATGAACCAGGCCAACTTGAGGTATGAAAGGTTCGAACTGATTAAATTTTGTACCTTTGGAATATAAAAATTAAAAGTTATGATTTGAAAAATCTAAAATATGTGGATTCGTTTTTCAATAAGATTGTAATCTGACCAAATGCATAAATTAGAAATTATAATAAAGAAAGATTTCTAAGTCAAATGAATTAATCTGAAACATACTACATTTTCACATTTTACATTTATGGTGAATTCGTTTCTAGAGAGAAAACTCTGCATTTTGAAATGCTACATTTTTACAGTTTTGCCTTCAAATCACAGATTTTGTACTCTTTTCATTTTACAAACGAACAGAAGAAATTTAACATTTTTTTTTTCAAGTTTCCTGCAATGCCTTGTCAGTTTAATATGTATTTATTTTAATTTTTAAATTAAATATTTTTTTTTAAAATCATAATGTCGACTAAAAAATTATCATAATGTCGACTAATAAATTATAATTATGTGTAATATACATATTAACAAGGATATGTTAATTTTTTGTTTTAAATTGAAGATTTTAATTTTTAGTTGGAGATAAAAAAATATTTGAATGGAGCAAAATTAAATTGCTATTTATCCTTTTAACGGAACAAAATAATAATTGCTGAATTATTTTCTTCCGTTTTTATTTTCTGTTTATGTTTAAACCACTTCAAATTGGCAATTGAGTTTTTTATTTTTATTTTATGTTGCCATATTGTGCGAGGTTAAAATTCAGCACCGTCGAAAATTTCGAGGCAGATTATGTTACATTTACAGGGACAATTTTTAAGAAACGAACACGAAATTATTTTTAGATAATTTTTTTTTCGAGAAACGAACGCAAAAAAGATTGACATGTGAAAAGAATGCAGAATGCGGGCAACATTTTTTTATAACGAATTCACCATTAGTTGTACTTGCTTTTCATTTATTAAAAATTGTATAAATAAATTACCATAAGGTCTCGTTGGTGCAACTGTTATAAGAAAGCATACATCGTGTTTTCTTAAGTTCTCCCATTCATCTTTAATTTCTTTACGAACACTTAGAGTTACAGATATATCAGCGCGTACTCTTGAAGGTTTCTTTTCACCTATATGCGGTTTAGCTACTTCTACTACTGCAAATGAAGCTATTGGTAAAGCCATTCTGGCCCACCCACCGAAAACAACACCTCCATCTTCGGATTGCCTGTTAAATAGTTAATTTATTTGGAGATCTTTAATTTTTTTTAACAAATTTTACCAAGGAAGCATTCTGCTAACAGCATCTTCAATATCTTGTCTTATTTCATCTAAAAAAATAAATTAAATTTTAAATATATGTGTATAATTACATAATTTCTTTTAAAATTTTACATGTTGATTCTAATCTGAATAAATTAAAATTTCTTAGCAAGTAATCATGTAGTGTAAGAAATTGTAAATTTAATTTTGGTAGTGCTAAACATCCTTCACCAGAATAATATTCAGTTGGAACAATATTCTCATCCCAAATAATTTCCTCAGTTGGATACAAAGGCATTTCGTTGAGGGCTTCTAACTGTGATGAATGTCTTTCATGACGAGAAATCTTTAAAAAAATATTTCACAAAACATTAAAATAGAAAATTTAACAAAAATACTTACTAGGAGTTCTCGTAAAAAATCTTTATCAGTTCTATGCCATTTATATGCATCATTTAAATCTTCTGGTATCAAATTTAAGAAATGTGCAATTTCTTTAAGATTTGGACCATCTAAGACACCAAAATGTTTCTGAAGTGATTCCCTACTATCAACACTGGCAACATTTGACAATGCAAACGGCTTAAGATGAGGAAATTTTGCAAACGCAGCTCTCTATTTTGTATACATCTAGTTATTAAAAAATCTACTTTTACTGAATAAAATTGTAGCATATTTTACCTGCAAGGAAGTTATTTTAGAATAATGTAATTGAGCCATGTCATGATCCGTTAGTGGATCTCCCGTTACATCATTTATTTCGAAACGTGAATAAAATGTTACCATGGTAAGAAGCTGAAAATAGTTTTAAGTCGGGATTTATTTAGTACATAATTTTTAAATATTTATCAATATAAATAAATATAACAACAGAAAATAAGAACAATAACAAGTACAACTATTGGGTGGTTGCATGGGATAGTTAATATATAATTAATTGTTTCCAGGAATTAAAATTATGTAAACTATGTAAACAATATTTTAAAATCGAAAAAGGTTTGTGTAGGGATGCTAGTTTTGGTTAAATAATACCTGGGAATATGCGAAGAATCATTCAATACTGAAACACAAGAAGAGCTAAATTTGGATAACTCATTAAATATATTTTCGGCGTTAGAAAATCCAGCAGTGTTGTTAAATTTTACCAGGTGACAACGGAGGAAAGTAGTAGTGTTGTTTTTAGAAATATTAACCCCTCAGTTTGTGGTAGCCTGTTTATTCAAGCTTTATTGTTTGGTTTCATTGTATAATTTTAATTTATTTTATTTACCTGTTTGTATTAAGCAATTTGTCTAATTACTAACATTTATTTGTTTTCGGTGGTGGAAACATCGGAGCTTAATCAACTGCGGATAGTTAGCATGTGGAGAAAGTGCAAGAATCCAAGCTTAAACTTTAAAGATATTATCCACTTTTTATTGTGTTGTTCTCTTTTCTAAATAGAAAAGAGTTGATGTTCTAAATTTGGAGTGATGTTAAATTTGGAGTGCAAATTTGTGAATTAATAATAAAAATATTACTATATGCAGATGATATGGTGATATTAGCTGAATCGGCAGAATCGCTACAGCTTATGATAAATAAACTTAACGATTTCTGTACAAAATGGAACTTAATAATAAATCTAGAAAAATCAAAGGTGATGATTTTTAAAAATGGTGGTAAATTAGCGAGAAATGAAAAGTGGTATATAGGCAAACAAACAATTGAAATAGTAAATGAGTTCAAATATCTTGGTATAATTTTAACACCGCAATTAAATTTTAAAAAACACTTTGAAGTAAAATATCGCCAGTCAGTATTACTGTTAAACAAAGCTTGGGGTTTATTTATATCTAATAAGAATATATCGCATTCAACTAAATATAAGGTATTTCTCAGTGTCATAAGATCCGTAAATTGTTATGCAGCACCATGTTGGGGACATATAGAATTTGATGAACTAGGAAAAAATTCAAAGATATTTTCTTAAAAGAATATTTCGTTTACCGAACAATACACTGGAATATATGCTATTTGTAGAAACTGGGCTAGCACAGCACCCCTGTATCTATATACATTAAAGATACAATGCGACTACATTGAAAAAATATGGAAATATACTGATGAAAGAATAGCAAACTTGCGAAAATAATGTTTAGAAAGCAAGTTTCGTAGCATAAAAAATGGAATGAATTAGCGGAAGATTTTAATATGCAACTGGACATCAGGTTAGATAACAATATAATATGGAAGGAGCAAATATATAACATTATTGCTAAGGTAGATGAGGACAAAAGGCGTTTATATTTACATCGAGCAGCGAATTCGAATCACCGAAATATATATATAACATTAAGACATAATTTGGGGGAAGGAAATTATTTCAAAGATACAAATGATACTGAAATAATATCAACAATATTTAAAGTACAACAGAAACAACAATATGCACAATGTGTAACACGAACAAAGTAGAAGATGTAATCCACTTCATATCGGAATGCCCAATATTAAAAGAAATAAGAAAAGTATATTTTAGTAGAAATATGATAAGTAAGATAGAAGCTATAGATTATTTGAACGGTAAAGATTGGAATACAGTCGCAAGATACGCTATGGAAGCATATAAATATAGAAGGCAAATATTAGCTGAAAATTTTTAATCTATATATAAGCCATTGCTAATATATATAATGGCTATATAAGCCATTGCAAAATTTTATAGTTTTTTATTTTTATTTTATTTTATACCTTTGTTTTTGTAAATCTAATGAAATACATGAGAATAAATACTATTTTATTATTATTATATCAGTTTATCAGTAGATATGAAATTTAATGGCGGTCAAAATTACCGCGATAATAAAAAGTTTTAAAAGTGATAATTTATAGATAAATAATAATTGAATTAGTGAAAAAATATATAAACTATAAAATTAATAATATTAATAATATTTTCAATAAAAAAAATGTGTTGTGATTATGTTATTTAAAATATAAATAAACACTAAATTTTTGTGATAAAAATGCATGCAAATAATTTTTGCATGCAATTTTTTGTGATAAAAATCATATTATGATAATATGATTATGTATTTATTTTATGTTATATAATTAGATTATTTATTTAATGTTATTTATTGTTTAGTAAATATATATGCGAAGTAATTATATATTATTTTGTATATAATACTATAAATTTCCTGATATAATAATAATAATATTATAATAATATATATACTTAATTCTGGTACACTAACTAAAGATACTTTCTCTGCTCCGTTGTTAAGTATGAAAACAATAGTAAGTTTAATCAAATTTTCATTATTAGAATTAAAAATAGATTATATTTTACTGGGAAAATTTCAAACTGATCATCTAGTTAGAGGGTAGATTTAGATTACAACTACATCCAGCTATATATTAGCTGGATGTAGTTATAGAGTATCTTACGCAGAGGCTGTAGAATGTGAGAAGAAAATTATAATACATAATGTTTTCGCTCACAATAAAAAAGATTATCAAAAGTTAGTACAATCTAGTAGTGATAACTCATTAAACGAATCTGTAGATTTATCTCAATTTGATGAAATTCTAGATAATAATTCATATTTAATAAATGCGAATATAGACAATTCAGCATATTTATATGTAGGAGCTTATGCTTTTCACAAAGCTTTAAAAACAATTTCTTGCAGTACTTGCTGCAAGTTATTACTAAAAGAAAAAGAAACTAATTCTAGTTTTAACTATTTTAATTATTTACAGAGAAGGTGGTTTGTCAGTACCGTCCGATCAAGTTAATTATATTTTATTTCATATATCATATTTTATTTCATATATTATATTTTATTTCATATATTTTATTTCATATATATATGTATATTTCAGGAAATTTATAGTAAGTTAGAGCTTAAAACAACATTTTTAGAAAGTAGAAATCACAAAGGTATTTATATTAATTTAACTATTGATAGTCTTAGAAAAGGTGAAATAATGCATATAGATTTAGATTATGAATCTCACTGTGTTGCCTCCACATTTAATATTTATTTCAAAGTTTGTAAATGTTTCGCTAATATTTTGTTAAATAATTTTGTTAACGAAATTAAAAATTTGGAACATAAAAGGACAGATATTACAAATATAAAAATCTTACGCTTAAATAAAAGCCAAAGGATTTTTATATTTAACCATTTTAATATTTAATATATATTTTATTTACATATAAAATACTGAGCAATGGACTAATGGGAGCCAAGCCTAAGAGGATAAACTAAGTCATCAAACTGTAATAAATTACAGGCTCATATTATAATTTTGTTATGAATTAAAGATTTTATGTTTGCTAATACATAATTTATTTTATATTTTATCTTATTTTTAATAAATGAATTACAACATGTAAATAAATTTATATAGCTTTTTTATAAAATACATATTTTATAAAAAACGTATATAATTTAATTTTAGTTACGAATTATTTTTTTTAAAATATTTAACTCTTTTTTTCAATTTATAAATTTTGTTATTTATATTTTTAAAGAATGTAATAAATATTAAAAAATCTAATAAAAATATAATACTAATATGAATTTTCAAAAATATAATATTAAATAAACTAACATGAATATCATAAAAAAACTAACTAAGAATTTTATTTATTACAATACAAAATACAATATCCATACTGATTTATACCGACTACTCCGACTACTCTCAGGTATATATGTGTAAGTGAAAAATCTTTACTTCATGGTGAAGTAGCGTTGGTTTTGGTATATATCTATATAAAATTATATATATGTATTTATTCTTTTAAAGGTAAATTTTAGTTAATTAAGAATTTAAGATAGTAAGTAAGTAAAAAAATATCATATTTCAAATTTATGTAGTGGTATATTATGTATACAAAAACATACATATATAGATAAATACAAAATATGATAATGTATATATGTATATACAAAAATATATACACCTTAAATTTAAGGTAAATTTTATAATGTTTCCACGATCATATTTATATATATAAAAGTAAAAAATTATAATGTGTGGGTAAATTTTTTATGTATCATCAATTTTACATACTATAAATGCTGCAGCAAGATGTATTTTTGTTTTTGTATATTTACTTTTTATTAACTGGTTTCCGTTCGTCAAATAATTCATATAAATAAACTCTTAGCGGTAGTATACTTTAACTGATGATATTGAATAAAAATTTTTTTTTTGGTCAGTAAAATTAGTTACAAGTAATGTCTAGACAATTTAAAGTGTTGACATTTGTATAATGTCTGAAATATTATATGTTGCAGTTATAAAAAATATAATATATAATGATAAAAATATAATAAATTTATTAGGAATAGTAAATTATTTTTCTAACAAAAACAAAAACAAATTGGCGCGATAATATATTTAGTACTATAATAGTGATTTTAATTTAAATATATATATATATATATATTTATTAAAAAAATAATTTTAAATCATCATGACAAATTATTGGATATTAACTGTTTTAATCATTATAAGTTTTTATACAAATTGTAATAACACTACAATAAAATTACCAGATGATATTATACGTGTAAATAAATGTTGTGAAAAATTTGAAATACTTTCGGAACGCATATGTATAAACGCAAATGACACAAACTCAGGTAATAATTAAAAAATCTAGATCTAGAATAATATATTATATGTAATCTGTATGCTGCAAAAATATATTTATTAATTTATATATTATTTTAAAGATCTTTGGACACCTACTTTTACCGATTATAATAATGAAAAAAGTGTACAAGTAAAATATAAATTTGTAATTGGTAATCCAGATTGTGGTTCAATGCAATTATGGCATATATATCAATACGAAGGGGTGAATATTTACAATTGAAATATTTGTAAAGGCATATACTTACAATTTTTTTTTTAGAGTACTGACAAACTTGTATTATTACCGGATGGTACTTTAAGACATTTTACTGAACACGATGAAAACAGCATCGAAGATAAGAATAATGAATATGATTTTGATAACGACGAAAAAGATGAAAAAAAACCATTCTACCACGATTATATACAGGGACATTATTGCTTAGACAAAGTATGTTGTTATTTGTTGTATTACACAATAATTACATTTTGATGATTTGATATATTTGAAATAAAAATTATTCTTTTATTTGCGAATTTATGATAAATTCCAAATAAATGAAATTAATATTTAGTGCTACAAAACATTTCGCTGCGCATTCTAAAATTCTAAATCACGATCTGAAAACTATTGCTAAATAATTTATCACTTTTTTAATATTAATTTCAGGCAGTTGCAAATTCCGGTCCACATACGGAATTTCTTTATGCAAAAATATGTTTCCCAGCTAAAACATTTAAATGGACTGACAGCGATATACTATTTCGTAGGATATTAAATCCATTCTTTCATTTCGTATCAATGATTATTTATTTAATTATTGCTATAGTTTATTTTGTGTTACCAACATTAAGGTAGGTAATCAAATTTAATAGGTTCCTTTAAGTTTATAATAATAAATTATTATTTTTGTTTAAGGGATTTAGTTGGTAATATTATAACAACAATTTGTACTTGTCTTTTAATAAGCCAATCTGCAAATCTTGTACGCGATTTTACACAATTCAGCAACCACGTTCGATATTTAATAGCAGGTTGGTTTGACATTTTCTTGTTGTATAAAAAAGCTAGTTAAAACTACAATCTGTGTTCTTGTTAAATAATATATTTTTATCATTATTCTCAGACACAATACTATATATAACATTATTAGGAGCATTCTTTTGGCTGAGCAGTTTTGGATATTATATTTGGAAGACTTTTAGGTACCAAAAATTTAATATTTAATATGTACAAATATAGATTTAATATTATATATTTCTAGATCTCGAAATGTATTTTTACGAGTTACAGACGGCCAAAAATACTGTTGGTATTCTGGATACGCATGGGGATTAACTTTTATTCTAGCTTCTTTAGCAATTTTTGCTCATTATTTTCTTGACAATGTACCTTCGTATGATAGACGGAGTATTGTTGCTGAAGACCAAGAAACGATAGGTTAAATTATAAATAATAAAAAATAACAATTAATATTTTTTTCTATTTTAATAGGCTGGCTTGGTATTGCAATTTTTTTTTCTCCTATTGCGTTTACAATTTTAATTGACATTTTCTTTATTTTGACAACAATTAAGCTAATAAATAGAAGAAATGTTTATGGTAGAATACAGCACAAATTGAAATCAAAGTTTGTATTGAATATTATGTAATTGACAACAACTGAATATTATATATTTTTTTTTTTATATATAGTTTCATAATGTATACATTAATTTGTATAGTCATGACAATTACTTGGATATTCTTAATATTATCATGGCTAAATTATGATGCACTTGTTTATTCGCACGTTTTAGTAAATGCAACGCAAGCACCTATAATGTTATATATTTGTATTTTAAGACAGAAACATGTAAAGTTTCTGTTAAAGAAAGCATGCTGTTATAATGAACCACCTTCAACTAATGATTGGGGAGATGAAATGCACTATATGAATTGTGAAGATTATTGATATAAAAGACAAGCGTGAATATGGTTTTTTTAAGAATTATAACATTTTTTTTAGAATATGGATGACAATTATTATAATGTAAATTTTTATATTTTGTAGCATTAAAAAATATTTTAATATTGAAAAGATTCGAAAACATTGTATTCCAACCATAATATAAGTTGATAATTTTCAGTTTAATTTTATAAAAAATATAATATTGCACAAAAACGAATTAAGTGCAATTAAGCATGGATTAAATTAATTTAAATGGTTCGTTTTATTTAATTTTTTTTTAAATATAATTGTAATAAACTGGTGGAATATTTATGAATCTAAATTTAAAAATAATTACTCACTCAATAACATTTGGTTATGTTATATATATAACGATAAATAAATATAATTATAAAAAGTATAATTATGTAAAAAGCTCATGTTTTATTGCGTATAATCAAGTACTGAGGAAGTTGAATTACTTGGATGAAATATAAGAAAGGTTACAGTATTTTTTAAAAAATCTTCGAACATACATAAATATGTTTAAAAGATAACAAAGTTTACATACAGGATATATAAAGAGGGATTTCTAATGTGTAAAGATTTCTAGCTCAAATTACAATAATTTTACGAAACTTTGAATAAATACTAATTTATGAATATGATAAATTAAACGAGAATTTATAATTAATCGAGAAAAGTATAATTCGGCACGCCTGAATGTAAACAAATTAAATTGCGATCTGTCACTAGAAATATAAAATATGTATATTCATAAATTAAAGCGTCTCCTCCAAACAATTGTTTTCTTCGCGGATTTCTGTATGTAGTAATTTGTATTTTGAAATACAATTAACTTATAAATATTATATTTTTACAAAATTTTCTATATTATTGGTATTTTTACGAGTGCTATTTATTTTTTGCCATACATTTTTTCGAATTATTAAATTGGTTTATAATATTAGATATTCCAAAGCAATTTAATTAAATTGATATTTACAAAAATATTATGTGACATAAAATGAAAAAAAAAATATACTGTGCTGAAATATGTATTGGACTACAAATTAAAACCGTACAATAAAACAAAATCGAATTATTAATTAAACAATATTATAGCATATAATGTTAATTTAATGTTGTCATTAACGACATGTTTATTCGAAATCATAATTTAGTAATATTTTGGTTTGACCGGAAGTATACAATAGCACTACTTTTTCAATTTTTAGTGCTAATTAGTTTTCGACTTTGGAGACATGCATAAAAATGTTTGTGTATGTTTATGTAATAAGAGTATCTTACCTGTCTAAAAAGTCTTCCTTCTTCTCTGTTAGCCAAACTGCTGATTTGACTTCTTGTTAAAAGATGGCAATCATCTAAAACAGTATTAAAAAAACGTCTTGTTGGTAACAATGCTTCTAGATCAATAATAAGCTCCAAAAAACGTTCGCAATAGTTTATACAATCTTTGTCTATGTCACTTTCTCCCGGAATGCTTTCCAAAATATTAAAATATTTAATAATTAAATTCTGTATAAAAACAAAATTAGTATTAATTATAAATAGGTAACCTTATTTTTATTATCTTGCCTGTAAAAAATGTCGTTCCCAAATTAAATCTTCCTTTTTTTCCAACATATCTTTTTTTAAAATTTTTTTCCAAACTTTTTTCCATTCAGGTATAGATCTTAATTCTTGCTCTCTTCTTCCTAAAATTAATTTGTAAAGTATTTTTTTAATGAAAATTAAATAATCTAACTTGGTTGCAGGCAAGACCACATTGAAAGTGATACTAGTCGTTTAGCTTGTTCACGACATAGAGCAATTTCCATACTATTGAAACAATGATTCATAAAAATTAATAGAGCTGTTTGTTCTTTCATATAAAATGCTGAATTATTTTGTTCATTTAAGCAACTTTCCATAATTTGGCGGAAGAAACCAGGAAATTCTTCAGGTTTTTCTTGAAAAATATGCCAAACTTCAACTCTTTCGCGAAATTTTTCATTAACCATAATAACAATAGACATCATGTGAGAATGGTTAGATTTTCCAACTTGGTAGTTAGGCCATAAGTATTTTTCTAAATATTGACTGAACTCCAGCATCATAATTCTTCGTATTGTGTGTTTTTCTGTGATTTCCTTATAATATATTTCATCTATAATATTCTCATCAAAAGGCTTATGTTCATTTTCCGTAGCAGGAGACCAATATTGTGCAGCAAGCTAAGGTTAAGTTAAAATAATAATATATACATAGGGAGGAAATTGAAATTATACTATCAATTTTACCTGAGATATTGAATCGGAATAAATTTGTGATAAGGTAACAACTGGTATTTTGTATTTACTTCGAGTTTCATCATGTTCTTTTTTACCATCTTTCATATTTACGAAATTATATTTATTAAACGATTTCAAATCAAAAATCAATTCAAATATCAAAACAATAAAAAACACAATTTACTAATTTACTTGCGGTTTACACCAGACTGCACCAGACTTTTTCTTAGAGAGCATACCTTATCTGTCTACGAAATGTCAAATGAAAACCAGACAGGAATTACTAACATTTCTATCAGACATTTATGGCTAGTGTAATCACTGCGTTATTTACTACATTAACACAGTAAGAAGTATCTGTTGCCTGAATTTTCATTTCTAAATATTTCTAAATTTAGAAATAGTGTCGTTCAGAAAACTACAGAGCTTTTTCTGCTAGTTAGCAATACTAGAACTTTTCATACCATACATAAAGATTGTTACCCACTGAGTTTTTTGAAGTGGATGACGGATCCCTTATTCGTAAGAAATGCAATTTTTCCATGTAAACTTAAAATGCGATAGCTGGTGGTAGCACTGTGAATTAAAAATTGAGATTTTGGTATGACTTCTGACGGTATATTATTATAGATATTAAAATTATTTTATGTAATATTGTACGTGTCATTTCATTATGGCCATTTTTAAATTTCAATTTCATTATGCTTGAGTTACATTGTCGCTTTCATCACGCATTCTAAACGCGTTCGAACGCGGTCTACAAAAAGGGTAGACACAATAGAAAACGTAGATATGGTAAATAACAACTGTTTGTTTACATTTTTTTGACAGAAAAATATTATTTCTAAATTTAAATTTGTAAATTCTTAAATTCTTGAATTTAAATTTTTAAAATACCTTTTGAAATTTTGAATTGAATTGAATTTTTTTTTTTAAATTTTAAAATTTTTCTATATTTTGACACTGCAAAGCGCGATGAAAGCGAAAAAATTGAAAGTTGGCCAACTTTTACGTAGGCTACGTTTAGACTGCGTGCATTGTAACTACTCTCATACAACTGCATACATTTTAACTTTATTTTGACAAATGCTACGTCTAGAATGCGTCTAGAAAGCGTCAATTGTAATCGCGGTATTATGCGCTTGGCTTGTGTACAAAAAACGACTATTTTAAGTGATAAGATATATTAAGTAATAAACAATTAAGTGTTGTTTTATTATTAAGTACTGAAAAAGAAAGAACTCAAAATATTATGAAGGAAATAAATTTAACAGGAAATCAGATAGAAAATTTAAATGAAAATTTATTTTATATAATATAGCTTAGTACGCTAGTCAAATGAAATGAAATTTTCATATAAATTTAACATCGTGAAATCAGAAATGAAAAATTTCACTTCTGATTTCGCTGAAGTGGTACGCAGTTCATCGTGAAAAAGTTGTGAAAAAAACCTACTTTTTTTAACAACCAACAGATAGCGCGCAAAAGTCTCCAATTATTTTTCATCGTGAAATAATGTTCTGAACATTATTTCACGATGAAATTGTGACATTTACATTTTTTTTTTTTCAATAATTTAAATTTGATTTTTAAATTTGCTCAAATTTGATTTTTAATTCAAATTTAAATTTTAAAAAAATTATAAACATAAACAAACATTTGAATTATCAAAATATTATCAAAATATTTGAATTATCAGAATGTCAAATTAACCTGTCTATTTTTAACAACTTTTTCACGACTATTTCACCGGAGACTTTGGAGAGCTTTGGAGATCGCGTTAAAATTTCACTTCATTTCACTAGCATACTAAGCTTAAGTATTTAAAAAAACTAAATAAACATTTAAAAAGAATTTTTTTGAAAATATGCTTTCATTTATTAAACCGAAATAAAAATGACACGAAATTGACATTATGGCATGCAGTGGTTGAGGTTGAAACTATTTAAACTTCAAAAATAGAAGAAGTAGAATACAATAAGTGGTAATATCATTCTCTACATTTTCATAATTTATACATAATTTTATTTATTCTCAACTATTTCGCGTCTACCCTATATTATATTATTTCAACCTATCAGAAAATCATTAAAAATAAGAATTTATTATGTTAGTACTTTTTTTATCTTGTATTTATACTTTTATTAAAATTTATAATAATGTTATCTTGTATTTTTAGTTTTATATTTTTTTCCAAATTCTTCTACAATTAGATTTAATAACGTAGTTTGATCGTCGATGTAAAATTAACTGATGAAATAAGTACGACCTCTTTAATTCCACATAAATGGAAATATTAATATATATAGATGTTTATATAATCTTTCATTAATTAATTCAATCCATATTTAAGCGGCTTAGTACGCTAGTCAAATGAAATGAAATATTGATACAAATTTAACATCGTGAAATCAAAAATGAAAAATTTCACTTCTGATTTCGCTTAAGTGGTACGCAGATCAAGTGAAAAACTTGTGAAAAATTTGTGAAAAAACCCTACTTTTTTTACCAACCAACAGATAGCGCGCAAAAGTCTCCAATTATTTTTCAAGTGAAATAATGTTTTGAACATTATTTCAGGATGAAATTGTGACATTTATGTTTTTTTTTTAAATAATTTATAAATTTGATTTTTAAATTTGCTAGAACTGGTATTTTAATTTAAAAAAAAAATGGAAACCCGATTATTTTGAAAAGGAAATAAATTAAAGTTTTATTAAAAATATAAATATAAAAATATATATACCGTATATATATTACACAAATAAAATTAATTTAGTATGTACAATCAAGAACACAGTTTGTCAAATTTAACAACATTTTTTCGCGTAACATAATTATCAGCTCAGGTGTTCCCCAAGGTAGCCATCTTGGTCCACTTCTATTTATATTATTTATTAATGATTTATCGTTATTATTAATTAATATTTATTTTTCTTTTTATGCTGATGATCTAAAACTATACAAATACAAGTGTATCAAAGACTACACTGACTGCTTAGTTTTACAAAATAGTGTCAACATTTTAAGTAATTGGTGCTCGAAAAATGGTATGCTCCTTGATGTCAATAAATGTTTTTCTATTAATTTTAGTAGAAAAAAATCTCTTACAACATATAACTATAATATTAACTCAAATATTATTGAGAATAAAAATGTTGTAAAAGATCTTGGAGTACATTTCGACGAAAAACTCACATTTAAGCACCAAATTGACAAAGTGTGTTCTCATAGTAAACGAATTTTAGGTTTTGTTAAGAGAAGGGCTAAAGAATTCGATGATCCTTTTGTTACTAAAAGCATTTACTGCAGCTTGGTCAGACCAATTATAGAATACTGCCATACTATTTGGGCTCCACATTTTCAATGTGATATTGATAAAATTGAGTCTATTCAAAAACAATTTCTGTTATTTTCTTTGAGAAACCGTTATAATTATAAAAATGATGATACTTTCACCCTTCCATCTTATTCATTAAGACTCAAAGAAATTAATTTAATGTCTTTAAAAATTAGACGAGTGCTTGCTGAAGCTCTTTATGCCTTCGATCTATTGCATAAAAATATTAATTCAACTTCGCTATGTTCAAAAATTCATTTGAATAATAATGTTAGAAGTTTAAGGCACACTAAATATTTAATTGAACATAGCCATAATACCACATATGCAAATAATGAACCTTTTAATCGATGTGCTAAAGCTTTCAACAAGTTCTATCACTTATACGATGCTAACTTATCGCGGGATACTTTTAAGGGCAGAATAATTAAATTTTTTTCTTAATTAAATTTTAGTTAATATATTTAAAAAAATAAAAGTTGTAAATTGTAAAAATAAATTTTATTTAGGTTATTTTCAGAAATATATACTATATTGTTTTTTTTGTAATATTTTGTTATAATTATGTATGTATTTTTAAGTTTTTTTGACAAGAAAATAAAATAAAAATAAAATAAATATCCAAATTTTCTTTTAGTGAAATTGAGTCATGTTTTTATCTGCTAATTAATATATATTCACTATAATATTTTTATTCAATATTGTTTTCTTTCTGCTACTTATGTTGAATTTCTTTGACCAAAAAAATAATTTTTTTTTATCTAGATCTAGATCAATTTTTAAATTTCTTAAATTTGACCAAAAAAATCAATCTTTTTTTTTATCTAGATCAATTTTCAAAAATCTCGATTTTTAGCAAGATTTACCCCTCCATTTACCAATACCAATATACTTTTTGGTAATTTTGAAGTTTTAATTGCCAGCTGGTATAGTTAACAAAAACCAAAATTTATTTTGAAATTAGTGTTTCTCCAGAAAAGTATTGAATATTAAATTATTAATTAACTATTAACTGAATAAAGTAATGGAATGTGCCTTAGGTGAAATAAATATTTACTTTTGCTTCAACTTAAATTCAACTGTCAAACCACACAAATACAAACACAAAAAAAATCAATCTCGACGCAAATTTCTTTGAAAACAAAAAATTTCAAATTTTTTGATCTGGTCAAAGAAATTTAACATTAGTATCCAACAATTAATTTTTACTACAAAAATATAGAATATTTTTATAAACACAAACAAACATTTTAATTGTCAAAATATTTAAATTTTAAATTAACCTGTCATATTTTTGATTGAGAAAAAATATAAATACGCTTTAATTTACTTTCATAGAAGAAAATTTGTTTTCTACGTACAGTTTGAAAAACAATTTCTAGAAAATTAAATACTTTTTGATTATAATGTCGTCGGAAATAAGGTCTTAGCTCATAGAGAGTAAGTTTGAAATAAAGACTCAATTTAAAAAATGAACCTTAACATAAATTTCGATCTCAGCTTCATATTGAATTGGTCTTTTATAATACTTATACACATAACGAATTTAAGTTTTATCAACTTTTTAATTTTATTATTAAATCCAAATTTGTCTAATTTTACTGAAAAAAGTCTACCATATTTTTTGGTAAATAATACTTCTTTTTGTAATTGTAAGGGCCATAAATATTTCTTACGCCTTAGTTCAGTTTCGTTTTTTATTCCAGTCTTGATTTCGTTTTTGATAAGACGATAATTTTTTATGGCTTTATATCATATCTCATGTTGGAAAATAATGCCTTATCGAGACTATTGCATTGTATCCCACATTCCAACCTAAGGAGAAATAACACATTGTGGCCTTAATTCCTGTGTCGTCATTATCCGATGAGACAAATTAACGCCACAGGAATTAACGCCGAAATGTATAATAATCATAGTGCGAAAGTGGTATTACGTTAACTTAACGAGAAGTGATTTAATTTCCAATTCCTATCCAAACATTTAGTAAACATTAACATTTACAGTGTTAGTTGCGTTAATCAACATTAAATTTGAATTATTACGAAGAAAATGATATGGTCCTGCGTCCTGGTCCGTATATAACATACAACAATATATAAGCCTTGTTTCATCCATGATTCCTGTTATTGCTCCACTACTTATAAAAAAAAAACATAATATGTTTTATATGTTTATATGATTTACGACGATTTTTTATTTTAAAACATTTTACGAGTTATTTTACAAACGTTTTTATTAAAAAGACTTATATTTTACATCAACATAATAATGCAATCGTATATTTATGTTTTATTAGAAATACAATTAAATTACGATAAACAGCTAAACTGAAATTCTTATCAACTGAAAGATATTTATTTTTACAAGTTTTACACAAGCATAATTTACTAAATATAACACAAGTATAATTTACTAAATTTAGTTTATACCGATATAAAAACGACTTATAAAAATTTATTATAAACAAAAAAAAATATGTTTGCTTACAATCTATTATACAAATTATTTTATAAATTATAAGTATATATACACATTAGAATATTTTTGCTTGTTGTCATAATGTTATTAAATTTAACTTCTGAATGAATACATCCTACTAAAAATATATTCGAAATCACGCATATTATGGCACTCATTACACTAAAATTGTGCTTAAATTTATTTGAATTTCGCAAGTTTTAATTTTAATTTAAATTAATCAGAAAATATTACGAGCATTAACTAAAATAAACACTTTTAATTAATATTTAAATAATTTTTATTGTATTGCAAATTTAGGCGAAAGTCTCTTGCAAACTCATTCGTGGAATATTTGAACTGACACAATCAACACTACCATAATAAGCACCAGTAGGTGATGCACCAATTGGAAGTGATGACACATTTTCACGTGATCTAGGAATTTTATATTTTACAGTCAAAATATAGATATATACATATAAAAAATTTTTAAATTTACCTAGTCCATTGAGTTTTCGAATTAGTATAGCTATTGCTAACCATTAAATTGGGCACTGCGCCATTACGAGCCTGCTCGCTTAAGTTATTATTTTCATGAGCAAATAATATTCCATTTTTTGTGTTGTTATTATTACTTGGAGAAAATGAGAATAATAGAAATTTTAAATAATTAAAAAAAAATGATTTTTTTTTTAATATACTTAATACAACTGTTTACAGAACTATCTCTTTTATTATTTCGCGATAGTGGTTGATTAGAAATAAGCTCTTTATATGGATTCGGTGATCGCTCTAAACAAAGGAATATTGTAATTATAACTCCAACTATTCCATGTAATGCTGTAAATGTTAGATTTTTTTTTTTATTATTTTAGAATTTGCCTTTAATTTTTTTTTTACCAACTATAAAGAATGTTGCTTTTCTAAAGCCAATCGAATCATATAAAGCGCCACTTACTGATGGTCCAATAAATGCTCCAAGTGCAAAAGTTGATGTCCATAGTCCTGATATAAGACCATATGTTTCTATGCTGTCTGGTAGTCCTTTTTTTCTTTTGTATAATAATAATTATATGTAAATAATAATAAATTGTATATAGTTAAATCTCCAGTCGCGAATATATATTTAACTCGCATTGCGTAGAAATAATACTTTTCATTTATATACTTATTGTTATAAGAATTAAAGAAAATAGAAGAATTAAAAATCACACTCATAGAAGTGGATAACTATATATACAAATTCGAACATAAATACATATATTAGACTTTATAAAATAAATAAAACATTTATATCCTACGACTGGAGTAATAAAAATTAGTATAATAACTTTTGTCTTACATAGAAGAACGCAGTGCATCTGTAAAACTTGAAACCAGTAGTGCTGAGATTCCAATACCATGAAATACTAGTCCCAGAATTACATTACTTATTTTACTGAAAGATTATAGTTAAATTTTATCAATCGAATTTTGAATTACAGTAATATAGTTTAATATGATGAGATATTTACGTTTCTACTGGAATGAACCAAACTGGTCCCACGGTAGCAAACCCAACAGCAATAAATACTGTCCCTAACAATGATGATAATTTGGGATTAATGCATTTATCTACCATCCAGCCCCATATTGGAGCAGTAAGTGCATAGATTCCTCCATTAATTACAAATATCATTCCTTTAGTGAAAAATGTTTAAATTTTTATATATGTATGTATATATACATATTATAATTTATTACATAATCAAATTATGTAATATATGTACCTAATAAAACAGGACTCAGATTGAACTGTCTTAAATGAGGTTCTAAAGTTGCGCTAAGGAAACCTATGGATGCACTAGTAGCACAAATACCGATCGAACAAACCATAACACCTGGAATCCGGAGAACACTTTTTATTGATGCTATATAATAAAAAAAATGAAAAAAAAATTTTAAAAATGAAAATAATTTTGATTAACCAAATTAAAAATTACGTCCTGGGTCACGATTATCATTTTCCTTGGGATGTCTTGGTAAAACACATAATGTAATTAATGCTGTCAAAAATAAAGAAAACCCAAGGATAACAAAAGGTAGGAAATATCCTCCTAGTGTATATAATGCACCGCCAACCATAGGACCAACAATTAACCCAAGACCAAAAAATGTCTCCAAAGATGCCTAAAAATAACAAAAAAAAAAAATCATCAATTTTAATAAAATAATATTTATATTAAGGATATCTTACAAACGTTGTACCAACGTTATTTGGAAATTCTTTAGCTATAATAGCAAATGATGCTGTTAAAAATGCTGCATTACCTAATGCCTCGATAATTCTTATTATAAATGCAAGTGTTATAAACGCTGTGTGATCCTATATCAGAAAAAGAACTTGTTTTAAATATGAAATTTTAATATAATTAAAAATTCGTTTATTTAAAATATGGTTTCTCCTTCTCCCTTTGTAAATAATAAAGTTAATATTATATAAATAACAAAAATTTGAGTTATAAATATTGTATTAAATTTTTGTTGGTTTAAGTTGAAGATAACGTATCGATTCCAGATAGTTCTCTTTTATATACTATATATATATATATGTATATATATATATATATATAATGGTTTTTCCATTCGGAATGCTAAACCTTGGTTAAGTTTAAGAAATAAACTGTATTGACTTAAACTTATTGTAAGACCCATTAATCTACAGGGTGTTTACAAAAATATTTTCAGAGAAGTACCTACAAACAAATATAAAATCATATATCTTTTAAATTGTTCAACCTAGATCAACCAAAGTCAGAGTTATTGACCTTCAAAGTCAGATTATAGAAAGCGAAAGCATATTTTTAAATTTCGAATATAATTGACAAAAATGAATTGCTTTTTATTATTACTATCGCAAATACCCTAATCAGTACATAATGTCTGGCTTCTTCAAAAGTTTTGAAAATATTTCAAATCTTTACGGTAAAAAAATAAAATTAAAATAAAATTGACTTCTTTTATTTTTGTTTATCTGCTATAGTCAAAAGTCAACGACATTTTTCAATAAACGATTTTTTATTTTGTAAATTATTATATATGATAATTGTTCAACATACATTAACACGATCCAATAAACCAAATAATATGGCTGATGTTCCAGTTGTAAATATGCCACCATTAAATAGTACTTTAGGTCCAATTCGATTAAGATATTGTCCATAAATTGGCGATATAATAAATACAACTAATTCAAAAATACCAAATACTAAACCGTACTCTGTAGCAGTACATCCTTTTTTCTCTGCCTGTAATAACAAAAAAAAAAATATTTTAAACATTTGTTCAATTGTAAAAGTAAAATTTAAAAAGTGTATTGCATAGTTCTAAATATTCTGAATTAAATAAATTATATAAAAGATAAACGAAATATTAACAAAGTTATGACATTTTTATTGAACTTTATGGTTATAAATATACAAATATTGAATATAAAATATTTATATGTAAATAACTCATAAAATAAATATTAATGAAAATAAAAATAAAATTCGGATTTTTATGACTAAATACATTCCTGTTTATGATTATCACAATCAATTCAATTACGTCACTTTATTTGAAGTTTTGATTATATGAAACTAATAACAATAATAGTAATAATATTGCGTCCAAATTACATACTTATTGAAATTTAGTAAATTCATTTTTCAATAATTTGTATCCATAAATTCAACGCTGATAATTCATACTTTAATAATAATTTAGTACTATTTACTTATTTAGTACTATCAATGAGAAATATCCTAGTAAATTAAATTGAAATGGTTATAATCTGTTATATAAATATACGTAACGTAGAATCTTGTAACTTGAACTGGAATAGATTTGTAGTCTTTAAGAATTAATAATAATTATTTTCAAGAAATTAACGAATCTTTATGCTGAACTTTGCAATTATATTCTTTTTTTATTACTAATAATACAAAGTAAATACTCTCAGAATAGTACAAATTTATTTTTAATGTTTTACCAAAATAAATTATGATATTTATGGTTTTCATAAACTATGAAAATTATATTTTTAAGGATATTCAAGACGGTTTAATTCAACAAATAGTATGATTCTTAATCTTCAAAACTTATTTACTTCAGAATTAGATTATAGTAGATACTGTTTTTATGATTTTTTTTGTAGATATATTCACAGTTGGTATAAGTTTTTATTCAACTATAATTTAATTTAAATTAAACTACCAGTCTTAAAACTACATTAGTACACAGACTGGTACAATCTGTGAATCTATTAAATCTATATTTATATGATGACTGATGACCCTTACCTTACACAAAATAATTATATTACTCGGACACTATAATCTTGGTACTTGCTAGTATACACATATATGGTTCTAATGATTATGTATTATTAATTTGTACTTCTTTAATTTTTTGAAATAAATAAAAATAAATAAAATTTACAAAATAATGTCAATTTTTTCTAATTTAAAAAACTGATAATGGAAATTTTAATAAAATAATGTAATATTTCTATAAATATATATTGAAATAACATTATGAACATTATGAATTTTTATGGAAATACATAGTAAAATACAAAAAAATAATTTTCAATTAAATCTTATCATCATATTCAATAATAATAATTATTTACTTAAATGTAAATTTTAATAAATAATTCAAATAATTCAAAACCAGTTTAAAATTATGAATATTTTTTAATAACATTTTTCTATATTTTTTGAGGTTATACTTTTAAGTATGGGTACTATGTTAATTATATATAAGTCATATAAAGAATCGTATAACTGTAATTTAATATTAATTATTTTAGAATTTAAAAATATTTTTTGTAATTTGATAATAATTTCAAATTTTTTTTATAAAATTTGTAAAATTTAATTTTATAATTTTTTATCTTTAAATACTTATTACTTACTTCATGAGGAAAAAACGGTGCTTGCAAACTAACACAAATAGCATTACAAAAATCAGCTAAACCAATAATTAATAATGTTAACCATTGTCGTTTTGAAAAATTTAAATTAGCTAAAAAAGGCATTTTATTATCTATAACTTTTAAATTTCAAATTCTTTAAAAAATAGTCAGTAAGTATTAAATATAACAATAATTACATAAATTATTATACAATTTTATACTATTCACTAATAATTTCACTAAATAATTACAATTGTAAATCACTTTTTTTATGTATATAAAAATATATATTTATATTTGTATATAAAAACTTAATGTTGGTTTTATTTTTGAAATAAATCTTTTTTTATATTTATGAAATAAATTTTAAATTAATCAATTGCAACTATATTTTTATTTTATTAATTTAAATACTATATGATGAAATAAAATGAATGTCAATTAGAAACATATTGACACGAAATTAAATTGTTTTAAAGTTTTTTTTTTATTTTTAATTTAATTTAAGTTTCCCATCATGATCCAATAAATGTCTTTATATATACAATAATGAAACATAATAAATATTTTTTAGGTACTTAAAATTCCGAATTTTCAACAATAAATATAATAAATTTAATATTTTTTTTTTTTTAAGTTCTATAAATAAAATTTATGGAATATTTAAAATGACGTGGTGCTATGCAAATGATTGACTATTTATTACTAGTCAAAAGATCGCGTTTATTAGCTTTACACAATGCAGTCAAATTTGGATTTTATTGAGATGCTGTTATTATATTTGTATTTGAAATGTGATAATTTTTTGTACTGTATATGCATTTACAAAATATAAAAAAAAAATAAAAAATACATTTATACATTATTTTATATATATACCGTTCATTATCATTTGTTTTTATATCATTGTAGTCAACTATGGTAAGGGATTCATAAATAAGACCGTTTTCCTAAAGACTGTTTTGCCAAAAGATCGTTTTTTATAAATCCGGTTTTCCAGAAAATCGTTTATTTTATGATTGTTTTCCCCAACCTTTCGCCTAACCCAGAACAATCGACGATTCCATTATTTTTTCGGTTATTGAAAAAAAAAAAAAAAAGTTACTTTTTTTAAATTTTTTATATTTTTTTTAAATTTTTCTAAAGGTTTTTCATTTTGTTTTAAAAAATATTTATCTACGTTTTATTAGCAATATTTATAAGTTTCTGAGCAAAGAGACCTTATCCGAAAATATTTTGAAAATGTAGGAAAATATTCCGAAACTGTCTGAAAATTCAAAATGTTACAAACTGTGATAAGCCAGTTGTATAAGTAAAAAATATATATAATTCAGGCGCTCGAATTATTAATAATGATTTTTTCCATACAAACAATTTTGTAAACGGGCTTTTGGAAAACGGACATATAAGTACCAGTTTATAATTTTATTATTTTAAGTAATTTTTTAGAAATTTTAATTTTAATTTAAATACAAAATATGTATTAAAATTATATTCATTTAAAAATTGGAGTTATTTATACATCAGCTACGGTATTTACAAATAAAATAAGCTATAGTATATGTATTTTATTAACCGAAACTTAAGATATTTGATTGAACTGCTCAAAACTAATTAACTGATTTTGTTTAGATAAACATAATTCTTTTAATTACAAGATGTATGGCGGTATACAAAATAATTTATAATTACATCCTTTCAAATATGAAAGAATTAAATTATTTGTTTTGTTTTAAAACATCAATAATTTTTTAAATATGTAAAAAAAAAATTATTTTAAATATAATAGTGCAAGCAAATTGAGTATCAATAATAACCAGCAAGTTTATAGTTCAACTTTTTGTCAAAGGTATATAAATATATTAAAATACAGATCTTTGAAGAAACCGATAACTCCCAAACTGTTGATTGAATCCTATTTAAACGTTCCGACGTTGAATTTATTTGTCTTTTACTTGAAAAATACCCACTAATCAAAAAATATCAAGAGACTTTTTTTATTAACATGTAGCCTCAATTTGTTACAATGATTGCACTTTAGAATATTTTGAATAAAAATTGTCCTACCTCTATTACCCTTGTAATTATCATCCGATTAAATCGCTGCCTTCGCTCTATGTGCTCCTCCAGTGGAACCTAAAATTTGTATAGTAGCTTTTTAATGGGAATATGAAGGGAGTTGAATATGGTATAACGATGAGTATGAATGAGTCTGAGTATGGATTGAATCAGAAGTAATAAAATATAAAATTATTAATTTTTAAACAGGGCTAATTATGAAAGGATCCTAAAATTAAAGTTTGGACTTTGAGATCCATTATGGAGTTAGAGCTGTCATGTCAAAAGTTTTGCTCAAATCTATATTGAGATTAGAGAAACATATATTACAAAAAAAAAAAAAAAGTTTTGGTTTTAAAAAAAAAAAATTTCAAAACATAAAAATATGTAACATAAAAATAAATAAATAATAATAATTTTAAAAATTAAAATTTAAAAAATAAATAAATAATATTTTTAGAGAGCCACATTGAGGGACATTAAGAAAAAATAAGTTAACATAGTTTTTAAAATATTTTTTTATATGTACAAAAAAAAAATTAGAGAAATATAAAATATGAGACTGATCGATACCCTTTTTAAATAAATTAACCACACTAACAGTTTTAGTTCATAATAATAAACATAATTAATAAAAAAAAATTATGAACAATTATTATAATACAATACAAAATGAAACATAAAATATAAAATATTTTTGAAAATTTTTTGTAGTTAAGGTAAAGTTATAATATTTTTGATAAGCAAAACTCATTATTATATTTATGTTATCGAAAATAGGCGCCCAACTAGACAGAAAATATATATTATAAAAGAAGGTCGAAGTTTGCAATATTTATGTATATAACTAGATTTTAAGAATCCGCATAGCAAATCAAATTCTAAATTTATATTATTTACTATATTTAAATATAATCTTATATATATAAGTTATCTATTTCACTATGTCAATTTAATAAATATACATATATATGTATATTATATTATAATATTTCAAAAACAGAGTAACAGAGTGCACAAACTTTTGATTTATATATTATTCATTAATTTTTATATAATATGTATTAAAATTCTTATATCAATGCAAGACCGAAAATGAGACGCATTTAAGTATTATCTTATCTATTTGAAGTGAGCTGTATGACATATTGACCCAACAAGAAATACTAATAACATTAACAAACATAAATAATTTTGCACCCTGCACTCGTATTCGTATATAATATACATATATATATATATATATATATATATATATATATATATATATATATATATATATATATATATATATATATGTTTTTTGAAATTGAATTATATTACACTTCGACAAACTTTGTTAATTAATTATTTTCTAAAATTTATATTTTGTATTAAATTTAAATAATTAAAAATAATTAATAATTTTTAAAAATGCAATCAAATTTTAAATTAATATACAATTTCATAAATGAGAATAGTCGTACATATTTATTTTCTTATAATAAATTTCGTGGTACAGTATAGTCTTTACAATAACAAAGTTCAATCTAACAAAATAGAAAATACAAAAGTAATTGTAATCATATTCAATTGTAAATAATTGAATGACTTTCTAAAATTTCAATACAATTTTTATACTATCTCCTTGGATTGTTGTCCGGGGAGATTTAAACTAAGAAAAATCGGCCCAGATGGCAAATATATTAAGAATTCGAGACCATAAACTTTATATGGACATTAAGTATTGCGCCAAATTTCCTTCTTTAAGCATAAATATGTAGGAAAATTGGACCAAATATTTGGGATGATTTTTTTTTTCATTATTTGGGTAGAATTTTCACAACAGTTTTCAAAAGAGTTTTTATAAGATCGTTTAATTACTTTGTTGGTATAATCATTTCATCGATACTTGTACGCCATTTTACAAAAAAAAAAAATATTTTTAATTTTTTCCAGAAAATTTATAGACAAACTTATAAAGATTCATTTTATTAAAACCGAAAAAATGTATCCAATACTTTGGCATTATAAAAAAAACTGCGGTACAACTTACCTCAAAAAATTCTTATTTAATTTGGACAGATATGTGTATTATTGCCTCGTATATTATTGAAATTGAAATTCATTATTATATTAATTTCTTAATATTTTTATCTTTATTCAATTTTTCGTTCGAATCGTTCTGAAACCTAATAAACTCAGTTATTCAATTTTGCCATTACTATTTTTATTAAGTCTAAATATATTGTAAAATAATATATTTAAAAAACAAAATTAAGAAAAAAAAAATTATTTCAATTAATTTATATAAAAAGATTGTAAACATTTAAAATTTTCTTAATTTTACATGATTATATAAAAAATATCAATGAAATATATTTTTTATTTTTACAATTTTATTCGATGCAAATAAAAAATAAATATCTGGGAAAAATGTTAATAAACTAATATCTCTGATGGAAGTTCATAAATATTCTTGAACATATTAGCTAAAATAAGATTTTTTTTTTGTTATTTGAAAATGATATAAAATAAATTTAAAGTGTATCCGGAATAAACCAGACTTTCCTAAGAGAATATATGATTTTTGTTTATAATGAATAAAAGTATATTTTGTTTATAATAAATAAAAAATGATTTTAAAGAATATCGATACCAAATTTAATTAATAAAACATTGTAATTAAAAAGAAAGATGTGTATTTATAATAAATAAAGTTCTCACTGTATGTGTTCAATTTAGTTCTTATTGGGTAGGGTCAAAAATTATCCACATATAGATAGTTCAATCGTATGGAGAACTGTGAAACATAAACGAAAGTTGAGAATTTACTATAAAAAAAAAAGAAAATGCTCAACTATTGTATAAAATATATTCTCAGATTATCTAAATTGTAATTCCTTTTAGACAAACAACTTAAAAAAATTAATTTATTTTATACAGTAATCGAGCATTTTCTTCTCTTATAAGTAATATTCTTTTAATATTATTTTTTCTCGCAAAAGGTTTCGCATTTGGCCATACAATGGACTTAACTATATGTAAATGCCTTTTGATAGAGTACATGATTAATATCTTCAGCTTCAAAACGATGATTATTTTTTTTCACAAAAATAAAACTGAATTGAATATAAATAGATTATCTGCAATCAATATAATAAATGAGTAGAGTGCAGTTCTTTTAATCAGCTTTGACCGATAATTAATTTACTTAAAATCTTAAAAACCATAATTATTTATAATTTTTCATTTACGCCTAATCATTTAAAATGCATAACAAAAAAAAATACAAAATCATTTAACGGAAGCTTCAAGGCATGCAATATTTAGAATCAGAAATTGAAAATGTAAAAGTTAAAAAAAAATCATTTGAATTGTAATAGAAACCATAATTAAAAGAAATAAATTATGTATTATATGTTTATATTAAAACTAATAGCGTAAGAAAATACGAAGATAGGTTAATTTATTACTATCCATTTTTTTTTTAATATTTCAAATAAATAATCGGCAGTCAATAATCTAAATTTATTTTTCATTTCTTTTGGAATATTAAAAGAATTTTATCAACATACAAAAATTTGATAATCGCAAAACTATAACATACTTCAAAAATTGAGAAACTATGATGTCTCTGATTTTTAATTTAAATATTGTCAATATTGCGGGTATCTGTGAATTCTTCTTCAGGATAGTATTTTTATTATTTACATGTACAACTACTGTAACCTATATCGGGTTCTGTTTTACATAATTCTATAAATATTATCTTACATTATTCAATATTAAATTGTATTTATGCCTTAATCTATTATTATTATAATTTCATTGTTAAAATTTTATAAATAATATACTTATTATTTAAACTAATTTATATTACTGGCTCTTAATCTAACAGCCAATATTTAATTTCGATTTGTGAAAAAGCACTATTTAAAATTTTTTGAAAAACTTTGGATATGCTCTTAGATGCTGCAGGTCGCATTTCTTTTACTAGCTCTTTAGCATTTTGATTTAAAAATTGATTAATAGCTTCCCCTAAAATAATAATAAAAACAAATATAGAGTTGTCAATGTTAATTAATTAAAATTATATTAATTTTACTAGCTATTCGAAATATAAGTTACCTAAAATATTTTGCGCATTCACTTTATCTTCCACCCGGAATTTAGCATTTTTCATCGTAAAATCAGTTACTAACTTTGCAATATTCATATATTTTTTATTATCCCTCATTTTTTCTATGCCATATACTTTTGCAATAGCTGAAACATCAGCTAGAAAATATTAAAATTAGTAATTATAGTTATTGATTTTTTTTTTAAAAAAACAAGTTATTTTGTTAATTTACTAAATTCAGCCCAAAAAGTTCCATGTGATCGAACTGGCAACAAAAGAACATTTCCAGAAACATCATATTTTCCTGTGACTTCAACGCGTGGCACAGCAAGACTTAAATCTATTCTGTATTTCTGAAAATAATAATATGCTTTTATATATAATTTTTTCGATACAGTAACTTAAGAAAGGCCTGTATTATTATTGCCTATATATTGAAATCAAAAGTGGCAATAATGCAATATAATATCAGTAAAACTATTTTGTCAGTATTTATTACATGCTTTCAATAAATAATTAAAAAATAAAATTGATTCTTTTGTTAGTATTTATTACAAACTATATGTAAAATTACTTTTTAGTTTGTATTTCTAATGATATAGTTTTTGTTATTTTTTAACTGTCATTTAAAAATTAAAATACTAGCATTACTAGTTAATTGGTCCTTAATATACTGTATATTAAAATTTAGTATTGATATTTAAAATTGGTAAATATACCTTAATATCGTTTCGAACTTCCCGTACAGTGTAATTACTAGTGCCTTTAGAAATAATATTTGAAAATCGTGCCTTCACACGAACAGCTCCAGCATTATTTTCCATTATTAATTCATCAATAACTAAAGGTTCCAATGGTGGCACACCAAGATCAGGAAGTCCATTTGGAAGATAATTTCTTAGATGATTGAAAGAATTTCTTATGCAACTATTTAACTCTGGATCTGATTTTCTACATGGAAGAATGTATTCCGCTAAAAGTAATTTAGATAATTATTTATATTATATATATATCTAATATAAACAAACTATAAAAATAAATTAATATATATATATATATAACATAATTTCATTTTATTATAGGCATAATTAATTTTGTCATGATTCTACTAATAAAAAAACAGTAACGTTTCACCAAATATCAAATTTACAAAATTTTATTTATTAAAATACATACACTCTTTTTTTTAGTAAAATGTCAAATAAACTCAATAATGCTAACTTTATAATTTAACAAAATATGATAAAACAAGACAGACAATATATTATCAAACAAATTATCTTCATTTATTATCTGATATTTTTCGTATACCAAAATGATTATTAGTTGGCTAATTCTTGGTCAAAGTTTAATCAAATCACTCTAATATAAAATATGTACTAATATTTTTCTATTTAATTACGTTTTATAGGTTAATTGCTGGATATTCAAAACATTTAGGTATAAGAACCAAGTTAAATAAAAATAGATACTAAATAAATACAATAGAATTAATAATAATTTAGTACATTAATACATAATACATAATAAAAAGCATATTAATGTATAAGATTTTAGTTTATGGTTCAATTCCTGATCGTAGCATCGATGTTGCTCTAAGTTGACTAAGTTTTAAATGAGTACAAGTTATAAAAATTTAAAATATGTAATTATAATTTTAATACTAGGAAAAAATGCTAATGTTTTAAACCATTTATTGACAATAAATGTATTACTATAAAAACCATTACTATAAACCATTATTACTATAAAATAAACCATTACTATATTGATACATATATACATTTAGTAAATCAAAATTAAATATTATTGAAGTTGAAGCTCTTACCAAGTGGATTGGACAAGTAAACAAAATAAAACATAATACATTTGGCATTTTTTAAACCAACAAATTGAAATATTATAAGTAATAATAAAATAATGCAGTACTAAATAAATACTTATTAATTTCATAACTAAATACTTTTAAATATAATTAGTTAACATAACTGTTCAGGAATGTACTTGCATATTCTGAAGAACAGCTGTTAACATAACAGCTGTTATGTTTACTGTTAACATAACAGCTCAAATTATTAACATAACAGTTCAAAAATTTACTTGCACATACATATACTAATTCTCTAATTCATTATAGTGTATCTTATCACTTCCGATGAACCTGAAATTATAATGCCAGCAATTCTACTATCTATCATAATGCAAAAGAATCAGGTTAAAGTATTCAATATATTCGGAGATGATATATTCGGTAATAGGGAGTTGCCAATAGATAAATATAAAAAGATTGTTATGTTATAAATAATATTAAAAAAAATTCACTAAACCAAATTTAGTTTTCTCAACGACATCTTTTAAAACTTTTAATATAAAGTCTAAAATTATAATTTACATTAATAAATATTCATTTTGCTAAATATTCATTTTGCTATGCTTTGGTTATTTTATATGTGTATATATTCCAATTGATGAAATACATATTTAAGTTAATCCAACAAATGATTAAATCCCCAAAATTTGAAACTTTGAATCAGCATTTCACAAATATTAATTATTATCATGTTGTAATTGTTCGATGCTTCAGTGTTTTCCAAAATATTAATTAAAAAAAAAGTTTATTCATTCCATAGAACGAAAGTATATTAGTAATTTTTCTATAAATATATTTATACATTTTAAAATAAAAATCGGCAAAATTTTTGAAAAGAAATATATAATTTTGAAATAAAATATTTGTAACATGAGTTTTTTTTTAATCGTGACTTTGACCTTTTTTTAAGTTTTTATAAATTTTTATTGTGCAATATAAAATTTACAAACTAAAGACATATTTTCTACCATTTAGATTTTTTATGCTTAACAAGTTTGCGGTAATTTATAACATTAGATCATAATTGTACTTATGTATATATATTATTTTGAAATTTGATTACATAATTTCAAATATATTAAAAGTAAATAAAATATTAGGTGAACGACTAACCTTGGGACTGGCAAATATTTTGAAATTAATTATACATAACATAATAACAAACACAATATATATATATATATATACCAATTGCAACATACCAAATGCAACAAAATTAATAATTAATATTTACAAAAAACAGTAGAAATATATTTGTAAAATTCAAAAACTAATATGACAACTGACACAATTTGCCTCAAATATTGAAATTATCAAGATGTTGAATCTTAAAGTTATTAATTTTTTGACGTTGTGAAAAACTATAAAATGAGCAAAAATAAACAACTAACAAAAAATGAATTTAAATCTGTTTTTCTAATTTTATTAATATATTGTAATTTTTATTTCTTAATTCTAAATATAATTAACTTTAACAATAATGAATTGATATTTTTATATTATTTCTAATAAGCACAAATATATCTAAGTTACTCTAAGTTTGGTCTTGTCTAGAGAAAATTTAAATCTTGTAAATACAAGTCTCAATTTTATACTTCTACCACCAATTTTTATTGCAAATAATAATATGTGAGAACTACACCAGAAATATACAGACTGGTATTTTTTATAGATTTTTACATAATTATGTATTTACACAAAATCTACTATATATATAATATACAATATATATATATAATATATATTATATATGTATATATATAATATACATATATATATATAAATATATATATATATATATATATATATATATATCATTTTCAGATACAAATTTATGTTAATTAAAAATATATTATATTTATCATAAATATACTATTTCATTTACATTAAAGTAGTCAAAGTTTTTTTAATGTTTATTTATATAACATATTGTTTTAAGAGTTTATAATCAAGAAATGGTCTTTTAATATTTTTTTTTTTAAACTACATATATGTTTCATAAAATTGCAAAAATAAAATAAAAATTATGCCATAATCATAAACTGAAGAAAATATGAAACTAGTTTAAATATTTAGACCATCTGAACAAATTTCCTCTTACGTACAAAAATTCATCCAAATATTCAGAATTATTTCAAATCTATCCAACATACTGAACAAAACAACATTGAAAAAAATAAACGAAATATTGCTGCTGTCCATTTAACAACACAACAAAGTAAATTAATTTTTTTTTTATAACTCTTTTAACTTTAATAAAGTGCAAATAACTCTAATATTATATGTAAGACTAAAAAAATGGTAAAAAATGAACAATTTAACAAACAATAAACAAACAACTATTAAGAAATATATATATATTTTTAAATAATCGTATTGAACATAAAAGTTGTGTAAATCTTTAAACTTACTCATAAGCCATTTATTTTTAAATTTTTTAAAAGAGACTTACTTAAGTAATATTATTTCTAACTATATTTATATACTGTAATTATTTTTTTTTATTTTTTGAAGAAACTTACGTAGTTCTTTTGATACACTAACATCACAAAAAAATGCTAAAAATACTGCAATATATAATTTCATTAAATATTTCATTATAATATTATATTCGTTCAATTGAATTATACGATATTAATTTTTAAAAAATTATATTTTAATAATGTTAACGAATTTTAATTATTGTTAATTATATTTTTTATTTAAATTGTTATATATCCATGCAATTATATTTTTATGTGATTGAAAAATAAATATAAATATATTTTTTGATTTTTGCACAAGTTTTTATTTAATATTATATGAACTTTGCTAAAATAACATATTTCACGAATAAATGTAAACTAAGTAATGTATATTATATTATATCAAAGTAAACTTGTATCAAAAGTGGAATCCCACTTTTATATTCTTGTAAAGTTACCACCAAAATTCATATATTTAAAAGAAGGGGCTTATTTTAATTTTGGTAGTGGCAACTGGCAATATAATAATATTATAGATAAAATAGGTATACAATGGAGTAATATATCTTATAAAACTATTTTCTTTCTTTGTATTCGTAGAACCAATTAATTTGATAAATTTTATTTTTCCACTTAGGAATAATAAAACTTGCAACAAAAATATAATAGTGACAATTTCAGAAAAGCTGTTAAAAATATGACAATATTTTTAATGATGATATTATATTCTTTATAATTATCCTTAAAATTATAACTCTTTTTTTGGTTTGTACATTTACATACGTTAAATTTATTAAACAATTCGAAATTTCCTTACAAAGATTTTTATGTTATCCATTTGTATACTCTCAAGAATTGTTTTTAATAAAATAGTTCTTTCGAAATGTTAATATATCATATGGCTCTGTGAATAACTCCAAGAAAGGATAGGAAGATAAATGGAAATATAACACCAAAAACACTTGAAATGAAAGTGTTTAAAAATGATATGATAGAAAAAAAATATCAAATTAATTATACATTATATATTTATATGATGTTTAAAAATATCCTATCGACTAAAAAATGTCAAATTCAAAATAATTTTTATTGAAAATTTTCTGGTTTTATTTCATTTTCCAGCTATATAGGATAACTTCATATTTCATAAAAATGCAACAAAAGCCGATATTAAAGGCGAAATAACAACACGAAATATTCTAGAGAAAAAGAATCTGCTTGTATTTCTATAGAAATAGAATCCGAAATTAGTGCAGATAGTATCTGAAGTTATTTAATTTTATGGTTTCGAGCTTTATTGCGAGCTATATCATACAAAATCTGCAAACCTTAAAAGATTTTACATAATAATAACATTTGCAATCACTATGAAGCTTTTAAACATACATATATCAAATAAGTGGTATCCAATAATCACCGTCACCGACATAAACATAGTTAAAAATGTAGTTGGTGGTGTCATGATAATATTATTATATAGTATTAGAAAAATCAAAAACGATATAACTGATGCGCCAATATAAAAAAATATTTTAGGCAAGAAGGTGATGAAGATCCACGACCTTACTTAAATGGAAATATTATATACGTGTATGGTGTATAATATATGTATTAATGTATTAAAATAAATATTCATATATTGATATTCGCCTGAAAATAGGCTAATATATATTTTTAGTGTTCATTAATCACTTTCTTATTAATCAATGACTTAAAAGTAAAGGAAATGAATAAAATCCGAGTCCAAACAGAAATAACGTAAAATAAAAAAGTAAATTATTTTTTCTTGAGCTGCGTTGTAAGAGATATATCGTATAATAGTTAAAGCAGTGTCTTGAAATTTCGGAACTCTAGTGTGTAAATATTAAAATATATAGGACAGACACCTCACTTAAATAAATTAGAAAAATAATAAAAATTAAAAAATATCTAGTTATGTTACACTAATACGCCTTATTTAATTTTTATTTAAAAAAATTACAATTTTATTTATATTTTAAAAGTATAATTGGAACGGAATTTTTTCAACAGAAACGGGAAAAAATTATGAAAATAAATTAAAGAGTAACACGATGACAATTCTTTCTATGTTTCGGAATCTAGCGATTGGTAAATTTACAGCAATTTAATGCCGATAGTACAACATTTGAATTTGAATTGTATTTGGTTTTAAATTTAATACAAGAGAAATTAATTATTAAGAAATTTATCAAAAAAAGCTTAGTAATACCAGTAATACACAGTAATTGTAATACTTAAAGTAAGCATATTGATAAACTACTCATGATGTCCTTCTTATCATTATTTTTCAACAAAAACAGTATTTCCAATTTTTTTCACAGTATTCATCATATAACAAACTGCACCTTAAATTTACATATAGTTTTAATATATATATATATATATATGTACATACATCATACATCGAATAATAATTTCTCTCTTTTATCATAATAAAAGCTAAAGGCTCCAATTTCTTGAGTTTATTATTATAATTATAACCTTGTACTCGTGTTATTTATGATGCGCGGAAATTTAATGGATTGCAATATATGTACACATTATTAAGTCTAAATTTAAGATATAATTTTTAAGTTTTCTAGTTAAATAATTATTATAAATTATTTTTTAACTACGATTTGTGTATGTCTATTTTTAATTCATTCTCCTAAAGTTGTCGTCCAAATGTCTTCGCAGGTACATTTAAAGAATGGTATCATATTGTATTTTACCCATATAATAGTTTTTTTTTTTTTACATTTATTCCTATTTGGATAATTGTATTTGCCATTCCCATTCACAAGTATTTGTAAAAATGATTAATTCCGAGAGTTGGTTCATGGCAATTTTTTTACCTTTTCATATGCCCAGTATAGTATACTTATTTCAGTTTCCGTATTTTATTTATATACACATAAACCTAAATATCAAGATCAAGTAAACAATTAAGACTATAACTTAATATTTATAAATATACATTTTTGGGTGCAGTGCAGTTTATTGGAAATTTCCTACATTAAATTCAATGACAGTAAAAGAATTTCTTTACTTATTTACAATATATATTTTTTTTGTACATCTAGCAATTAATAGCTAATTAAATAATTTTTTCTCTGATTTTTATTGCTCTATATATATATTGTTAATATATAAAATAAATTAAATTCCAAGAATTACTAAAATGTAATCTAATAATTCAGAATACATTAACTCTCATAGATGAAATTCTGGTTGTATTTCAAATTACAAGATTATAGTTAGTAATTCTCGGAATTTAATTTAATATAACAATATATGTATATTAAGCAAATGAAAAGCATTTCAGCATAAGTTTAAAAATCGTTATAATTAGTTGGCCAATTTATTTTTTTCTACAATTAATAAAAATAACATTTTGTATATTATATAAAAATAAGTATATTCACTTTTTTATTTATTTTTTATATTATTTTGCATACTCGTAAATCTAATAAATAACACTATATAATATTTATAATTATTAATTCAAAGTAAATATATAATACATTATAAAAAGTTGATATTAATTTTTACTTAAGAATATATCAATTAAAACACAAATAAATCCAAACATATTCAAATAATTTATAAGTAAATGAAAATTTATGTTTAAGAAATGAAAAGTTTTGATCCATAGATGTACTAAAGTTATTTATACAATAAAACACTATTAAAGTTATTATTTAGTATAGTTAAATAAAAATATATTGGTGATGCGACTACAACAAAAAAATACATATATATATATATATATATATATATTTATATCAACTTCAAAATTTTGAAATTTTATGTAATACAACAAAATAAATTCTTAAACCGAATTTTTGAAATTATTGCTTAATATATTTTATGCTTCACTAAGCCAGTACCAGCAATTTATATTTCATTTAAATATAGTAAATCATTATAAAAATAGTAAATCAAAGAAAAATTTTCAATTTTACAATTTTTTTAGTTTAAACAATGTGAATCAAATATGTCCAAAACAGCTGTCAGTCGTTAAGGATGTATTGGAAAACATAGGTGATTAGAAAAAAGTAATATAAGTTACAAAACAATAATCAATATTTTAAATATATAAAAAATATGCAGAAAATATAATTCTAACAAGTTTTCGGTTTCATGTGATATTGGTATATTGCATTAAAAATTAGATACATATGAGTACATATTGATTACGAAATTCACGACAATAAATTGAAAGTTTGTACAAACAATAATTCTGATTTATAAACGCAGTCGCTGAAATAATTTCTTATGACGCAATTATTTGTTTCTAAATGAATTAAAATAACACGAGATTGTTAATGTATTTTTCAAATAAAATTCAAAATATGCTGTCAACTTTAAGTCCAACTCAAAAATATTACAATATCAAAAATTATAATATTGCAGTGTAGATTATTTTAAAGAAAAAAAAAAACAATTTTAATTCTGACTGTTATAATATATATGTAAAATTTGGTGTGGAAATTAATTGAATTCGTTACATATAAATTCGCCGTAAATCGTTTGGTGAAGTTATCATATTACATTGGGGACACAGCTTTCGAGCTCCTAATGTCCTCAGCCAGCATTCTTCGCAATGAACATGCCAACAACAAATTGAAACAGCTGGTTTATGAAATTCATCCATACATATTAAACATTTACACTTGTTTCTAATTTTGGATTCGTAATCACGAATTTTAGCTTTTAAAGATTCTACTACTTGATTAACTTTACCATTACTATGTGAAATATTTGCTTCATAAGAGAGTTCATTATGTATGTCATTTTTAAAAGACTTTTCAACAGAATTCACATTATTGTCATTATCATTCCTCTCAATATTTAACAATTTATTATCATCTATTATTGTATTTTTCGGAATTTCCTGTTGTTGAGCAACATCTTGTCCGGTTATTAATTGACGTAAATACATATTTTCATTGATTTCTTTTTGACATTCTCCACTCAAAGGTACTATATTTCTCTCGGAATATTGTGAAGGTCCATATATATATGTATCATCACCATCAACATTTAAATCTTCATCATCTTCTTCCATTATATTACTTATTGGCGTACCTACTCCGGCAGCAGCGTAACCTCCTTCAAGTAGTGTTGAAGTTCTAATGCGTTTTTGTCCAGCCCATTCATATTCCTCAAATGATTCACCTTCAATATCAATGCTTTCCTCATCGTCGCTATGATGGTTTCCATTTTTCTCACTTCTTTTTAAGCACAATTCTACATGCAAATTTATATCATCGGAGGGATGTTCATTACAAATAGGACATATTGGATCATCTGGTTTTCTTTTTCTAGTTTTTATCTGTAAAATAACAACTAATATTATATATAATGAATAAAATTTTATCGAAGAAAACTTACTCTTAAACGTGAATGTCTATTGTTACGAACTTTTTGAAATGTTACCCATGGACATCCATTCGAGTCATCACCATTAGAAGAACATCCAGGAAGTGGGTCGTGATAACCCGAATTTCCATTTATAATAGTCTTTTTAATTTTTTGATTTAATTGTAGTTTAATAAGGCGATCTACTTCCAATTCATAATGTTGTTCTATTTCTGACGGTTTTATAGTTATTTCACAAATGGGGCAAATTACATCAGTAGGTTTCTTTCGCTGTCTAAATCCGCGTCCACCATTAACTTCATTACAGTCTTCCATAATACAAAGAATATAAACAAAGTAAAATCAGATATATGAAGTTTTTTTGTTTGATACGATTTATTCGGATATTCTAAAACACAAACTATCTATGATGGTAAAAGGTAAATATATTAACAATAAAACTGCGATATTTCAGTTAAGACTTGCGAAAACATCAATTTGCATCATAAATTCCTGTCTTTCCTGTTGCTTAATATTATGTTAGTTAAAACAGGCATAAATTTTTGTATTTTATTTCACAAAACTTTTTCTAAGCATTTAATAAAATTTTAAAGTAAACAACTGTTTCATTTTATAAATATTTTTAATAACACAAACATCTAATTACTGACTTCAACTAAACTTTTATATATTCAAAGTATATTTATTTTTTGATATTTCACTTCATATCATACATAATCATACTTGAAAGGAAAGTGTGTGTGAATTGTGTTGTGAATGTGTGAATATGTGATATAGAAATATAATTTGTATGTATGAATGGAATTATTATGCTCGAAACAGACGTGCGTTTTTTTATGCGTTTTGCCGTGCGGCAAAATTAGAAACCATAGATTCTTATGTGACCGATTAGATGACAACGCACTACGTTAATGCATGCGGTGCGTTGCCGCATGATATCTCTAATTCTAATTTTGCCGTGCGGCGGCAGTGCTGCCACAAGGCAGGAGTTAAATTTACCAACTTAAAAATAAAAAAAATCAGTTTGACAATAGATTTTTGCTGATTTGTAAACATATTTTTTTTAATTGTATATTGTGTCATCAGATTTAGTGTTTATTATTGATATTAATATTTTGTGTTTATTATTAGCATAATTTTATAAACACAATAAACACTAATATTTTTTTTTTATTGCACAACAAATATTAAAATGTCGTAAATTGCTGCACCGCCGGACGCACAAGAATTATGCACATCTAATTAAATATCAGTCAACGCATGTGTTGCCGTGCGGCAAAAAAACGCACATCTAATTCAAGCATTAAGGTTCTGGTGGAACGCATTTCGACAGAACGCATTTCGACTTTGACACTTTCAGAAACTGAATATACCCGTTATACCAATAAACGAATTCGTTTTGGTGCATCCAATTCGAAACCCTTTTGAACAGTATGTATATCACAAGCAAATTTATATAAAAGTTTATTTTTCTTTGATTGGCAGAAACACTAATGCAATAAAATTAAACAATCATATAAAAATTATGACGTTATCTAGGAATTATTTTTTTCTTATCCATTCATTTATTTAGCAAAAAATCGTATTTTAAAAATTAATTTTTTACATTAATTACACATGATTAGTTATGTCGATTTGCTTTGGTATTTTTCAGATTTTGCTCTAAATCTAATGTTGAATTTTTTTAGATTACAAAACTAATGTTTGTAAAAAAAAATTGAAAAAGATAATAATTACTATATACTCTAGCTAGAGCATATGAAACATTAATCGGAAATTTTATTATGAAACTACTGACCTCTACCTCTTTCTATTTTGTGTGGTTTGACAGTTGAATTTAAGTGAAGCAGAAGTAAATATTTCAGCTAAAAGACACACTCCATAACTTTATTCAGTTAATTTATAATTTAATATTCAATACTTTTCTGGACAAACACTAATTTCAAAATAAATTTAGTTTTTTTCTTTTAACAGTAGACAATTGAAACTTCAAAATTACTAAAAAGTATATTGGTATTGGTAAATAGAGGGGTAAATTTTGCTAAAAATCGAGATTTTTGAAAATTGATCTAGATAATAAAAAAGATTGATTTTTTTGGTAAAAGAAATTTAAAAATTGATCTAGATAAAAAAAAATTGAAGATTGATTTTTTCGGTCAAAGAAATTCATATTCAATATGTATAAGATTTTTGGTGTGCAAACGAACATAAAAACCAGATATAATTTTTTGATCATATTGATTTATTTACTTAAAACTTTAGAAAAAAAAAACGAAGAAGAAATTAGAGTAAAAAAAATACCAATATTATGTACAGCTGGACATTGCAAATGAAAATCTGTAGATGCTTTACTGCAAAGTTTGTATACATTAGAGAAATCGTTCATTCTTAAAGAATTAACTTTTGAAATGTTTGTAGATATAAAAGAAGCTTTTAACAATGTTAATATTGAAAGCATTTTAGAATGCCTCTGTAAAAAGTGAGTTACTTGCAAAGTTATAACATGTAAATCATGTAAAACCGCGCGGAAATCGTGTTGGTGTGGGCACATTCATAAGACGCCATGTAATTAAAGTTAGTGGCAAAAATCACGTCGCTGCCGCAAAAAAAAACGCGCCGGTTTGAGGAAGGCTTTAAAAAAATGTTTTAAATATCAATGTGTACCAATTCGCAGCGGATGTGCCGTAAATTGTGTATATATGTTACAGTTAAAGTGTACACAGCAGTCAATGTGTACACTGAATTATATTCAAACCTCTCCCATATAAAATTTCATAAAATTTCCCCCTTTTCCAATATAATTTATTAAATATTCAAACCATTTACTAGTTAATGCATGAATTGACTGCTGTGTACACTTTAACTGTAACATATACACAATAAAACAATGCGTGTTCATCTATCCTAATGATAGAGAGCAGTGGTCCTCCACCTTCTACTACTTTTAGAACCCTTATTCAAGGAATCCTATTTTTGTAAACTTTTGTTTATATGTAATTTTGTACAATCCCCCATTGTATGTATGTAATTTTGGTGTCTTCTATTTTGTACGCTATAAAAGCAAGAAGCAATGATCATGTACATCGTTTATTCCCTTCGTAGTTTTTAATATATATTCTTGAAGTTCTATATTCCTGAAGTTTATTGTGAAAATTGTTATGTAATATGTTAGTAGATATTTGTCTTTTCATATTTTAATTATTATTTTATTTTTATTTCAGATGTTCAGTCTGATTTCTTCATATTTTTTTAGGTACCTGTGCAACATATTCTTGTTTATTGCACTGTAATTGACGTTTTTAATCGATTTTTGTTTATTTAAACTCTTTGTTTTGGTTCTATATTCTTTCTGTAAATTATGAAACGTATTCCTAATTTTAGAAGTACATATATTGAATCTTTTTTATGCACTTTTTTCGGAATATATTTTACAATCAAAAGTAGCTTTACTGCGATGAAATTTTTCTACCTAACAATATAAAGGTTAAGACTATGCACTCTATACATATCTTTTAATAGTGTGACGTTTGATAGTGTGATCACATTTTCCTGCGATTCACTTCGAAATCAGAAATCGAAAAACCTTTATTTAATTGAGAATACATAGAAATAATATTTTCATATATACTTTCAACTTGTTTTTGATTCAAAATCATATCAATGCAACTGAACTCAAAGTCGAAGCAAGCAGATTCACCATTTTTAAGAAAAATTCTATTCAAAATACAGTTGTTTTATTTACACCGTTATTTATTGTTTTTTTTATTTACAACGGATGCCAAAGTAGCTCCAGCGGCTCCAGCTGATATCATATTTTATAATTCAAAAATTTAAAAAAAATTGTAAATTGTTTTTGAGAAGTAATAAATTTTTAAGTTTGTACAAAATAATAAAATATTTATTTAATAAATTCATTTACATTTTGTAATTATTTATTTATAATAACAACATAAATTCACTTTGACAATTGCAACATAATGTCATTCAATATGTTTTTTTATAATTTCACAGCTTTTATGTTAAATTTGTATTATGGATCCAGTATTAATTGAACTTCGGCGTTATGTAGCATATTCTGAATCCGGCTTTATCTTCCAACTTCCACACATTACTAGGGTTAGGGTGGTTCCTTCTGGTTAGGTAGGTCAGCTGACTCATAATGATTGATTGAATGATAAATAATAGAAAAGAATACCGTAGTAATTGATGTACTAATTGATTACGTGTTTCAGTCGTTTCAGTTTACTAGTTAATTTTGCAAACATAAATTTTTACAATTTATAATCTAACAGAGCAAATAATACTGTGCTTTAAAATAGTGCGCAATAATAACCGGTACTAATATATACCACCTTAAAGTTTGTTTAAAATAGTTTCTCGAAGTTTAATAAAAATATAATGGCAGCTCTACCAGTAACAAATCCGGTAAAATTATTAGATTTAAGTAATGGAGCATTATAATAAGTATATATTATTTATAGCAATTACCTTTCATGGGGTATATCCCCGGTGGATTATGTCACGGCCGAATGATTAGAATAAATGGTTTCATGCTACCTGATGCAGACAGGTATTAACAACAGGTATTATTGAGAAAAAACGCCTTTACATTTATTTTATATTAGGGTATCTATAAACTTGCAAACTGGACCCTCTATACAGGATAATGAACCCTTTGATGATGATGTTTGCCTTCATATAGACATTAGAGCGGAAGAAAATGAGATCGTCAGAAACCACTTTGGACCTGATGGTTGGGGCTATGAGGAAAAGTGTGAAAATACTATCCGTCCTGGAAGTAATTTTGAGATAATAATTTTGGCTCAGCTCGATTGCTTCAAAATTGCAGTTAATGGAACACATTTATGTGAATTCAAACATCGATTACCATTAGACTCTGCCCAATATTTATTTGTATGTAGAGACGCGAACATTTTCTCAATAACACTTGAAGGGGATGTACCGAATAATGCTCAGAATGCTTCGGCACCACCACTAGCAGGAGGTTACGGCCAACGTAAATTTATTTATATTTTTGTAAAGAAATATTTACTATTTATTTACTTGTTTAGCACAATTTTATAACCCGGATGCAGCAGCATTGTCTTATCAAGGAGGACCATATTAAAATCAGTCGAAATATTCAAAGGATTCATAGATATTAAAATAAACTATGTAGTATAATATACTGCTAATATTAAATATAATTTTGTTTGCACTTTCAAATTTTTATGTAAATGTTTGATACACGTACACGTTATAGTTATTGGCAAACCATGCAATCTATACATGAAGATTATGTTATTTCAATAAAAAATTCTTCTCAAAATTAACTTTGTATTAATTAAAAAAGCAATTGAAAGAAAGTATTTTACAAAATTTAATTTTTGGTCCTATAAATTCGTTGGTTGCTAACATTTGATGCGCACATAATTACCAGGTACAAGGATAAATCAATTCAATAATGGACTTGGAATTCTTTTGAACTTCACTTATTTTTTCGCAACTGCACTAATTTAAAACAAACACAAACAAAATATTTAGTTAACTGAGTGAAATGGTTGTATACAATATATTATCTCTACCAACCAATGTATTCTTGTAAGAAACAATAAATCCCCTAATGCTATCATTAGTTTTATTCAGGTTTCAGATTATATTGTGGTCATTTAATTTATGAAGTGATAAAAAAAGAAGTATTTAATTAGAAGCGCTATAATCAAACCATGATCCAATCGCTATCTATAATCAATAACCAAATTTTAAATGTCATTCTCTAAATTTATATACAAACAAAAATCATGAAATGTAATATTAACGGTTGAGAAAGTAAGGATGCGACTTTATATTGAATACAATAAATATAAATTACTTACGTCCAAATGATAAGTAACAAGAAACATGAATAAATAAGTTATACTAATATCAATAACATTTAATAAAGTAACCATCTAGTGGCATGGCTACTCTTACTTTTATAACTAAGTATTCAAAATACAAAATTAATGTTTCAGAATATATTTCATTGGTTCTTTCAGAAAAGCATCTAAGAAATCAATACCATCTGGAAGCATCTGGATAGATATATCTAATGACTTTGATGGTAAAATAATATCTCTGTATGATAACTGATCAAGGTATCGTAATTTTATATGAAATTGCTGGCATCTAGTCATTTGCGATGGTTCTTCGTTTCTCCATGTTTTTTTAATGAATACTCTACAAAATAAAATCAATACAAATTAAAAATTTGGCTATCAAATTATATTTTCGAAATACAGAATTATAGAGATAATTAATTAACATATTCGTTGTTAAATAGCAGTTAAAATTATCTTAATAATGTCAATAAACCGAAAATTTAATAGTAAACGTAAAAGCAAGCAAACCTTTTATTATTTTGTATTAACTATAAAATAAATTCTGTTTTAATTAATATAAAATTAATATTACCGATTATCGTACTCCACAAGGCTACTTTTGTTTTTAGCAAGACAAACTAACAAATGTTTAATTGACGCATCTACATATGCGCATATTCGATCTACTTCATCTAAACATTTAGCAAATTCTACACTGGTAGGATATTTATTTGTTATATCACGCTGTAGTTTTCTCATTATTTCGTTTTGTTGTACCCACTCAATAGTAGACAACTTTTCTGAAAAAATAATAAATAAAACATTATTTTTAAACTATATATTTATTAACAAAAGCTTTACTGTGATAATCATTTTCCCGTATTAAAACTTTCTCAAAATGAACAATATCTGCATAATTTTTCTGATTATACAATTTAAAAACCAGGTTAAAAATTTTGATTTTATCATTAGAAAATATCAGCATATTATATTCTGAAAATTTGTTGTTCAAGCGCCAGGGATGATTTACACTAAATCAATTTAATATATAATATAAGAATATGTAAATTATAGTTATGTATATATATGTATTAAACTAAATTTTTACTTATAATATTTATTTTGTATTAATTTTTTAAAAGAAACTGCTAGAGGAAAAATGGGTGTGTAGCAAATTGTTTTTTCATACTTTTCCATATATCTTAAATTAAATGAAAAATTAACTTTAAAAATTTTATATTAAATATCTCAATCTTACTCCGCGCCAAAATTTTTAATAAGAAATGCAATCTCTGGTGTATCTGGACCTTCTACACAATCATCTTCAGTATTGTTAAAGGTTATTGACTTCCTGGCTTCGCGTCGTTTTTGAGCAGCTTTCCAAACTTGACTGATTGTTGGAAAAGAAGAATATCTGGTTAAACCGGACCAATCAATGGTCTCATATTTTTCTGGGATTTCTTCAAGAACAAAGCTCTTTAAATCAGTATCATTTGCATTTATTTTACATGTTTTACATACTTCACAAATATAGCGTTTAACTATATTGTCAGTTTGATTATTTTTAATAGATTTTGCAACATTTTTATATACGTTTTCGGCACTATTATTTTCATATGTTATATTGCTATCAGTAAGAGAATTTACAAGACTTAAATGAGTTTTCTCAATTTCATCAACATTATTTAAACCAGAATAATTATGCTTTTCTTTCATAAATGTATCCGAATATAATGAAGAGCACGTACAATTATTTTGTTCAATGTCATCATTACTTGAAATTTTACTAGCATATAATGCAATTGCTGTATTGTTTTTATCATTACAATCATCATTTTGAAAATTATTACTTTGACGATTACTTGAGCTTGCGTTTATTAAATCCGTGAATTTTATATTTGGATTTAGAGAGAAATCCACATTATTTTCATTGACACATTCAGCACTTTGATAATTAATTTTTTGACTTCTTGAGTTTAATTTTTTTGTGGTTATTGTTTGGTGTTCTTCTAATTTTATGTTTTCATTTAAACGAAATTCCGATTTCTTTTCATTGCCAAATTCAATAGATTGGATATTGATAGCTTGTAAATTTTGTGAAACCATATTTTGGTGTTTTTTTGAAAATACAATGTTATCAGAATTTATAGACAATTCCATATCATTTATATCACTGCACTCAATATTTTGAAAATAAATAGTTTGACGAATTTTCGAGTCTAATTTATCTTTCTCTAAATTATTGTTATTAGAATTTAAAGACAATTCCATATCGTTTTCATCAGTGTATTCTGTAGCTTGAAAATTACTAGTTTGACGATTCTTTAAATTTGGATTTTTCAAGCTAAATTTTAGTTCCTCTTTCGCGAGTGTTATGTTCGGATTTAAAGACAATTCCATATCATTTCTCTCGGTACATCTTCCAGATTGAAAATTAATAGTTTGTCGATTTTTTAGATTTGAATTTTTACAAATTACTTTTTGTTCGCCTTTAGCGTTTATTATGTTTGGATTGAAAGAAAATTCCATATCATTTATATCATTGCATTCAATATTTTGGAAATTAATACTTTGACGAATTTTCGAGCCTAATTTGTTTTGCTCTAAATTAATGTTATTAGAATTTAAAGACAATTCCATATCGTTTTCATCTGTATATTCTGTAGTTTGAAAATTAATAGTTTGAGGGTTCTTTACATTTGGATTTTTTGAGCTCAATTTTTGTTCCTCTTTCGCGATTGTTATGTTTGGATTTAAAGACAAATCCATATCATTTCTCTCGGCAGATTGAAAATTAATAGTTTGTTGATTTTTAAGATTTGAATTTTTACAACTCACATTTTCTTCGTCTTTCACGTTTATTATCTTTGTATTTAAAGACAATTCCATATCATTTATATTTTGAAAATTAATTGTTTGACGAATTTTTGAGTCTAATAAAGACAACTCCATATCGTTTTTATCAAAATATTGTGTAGTTTGAAAATTAATAGTTTGACGATTCCTCACATTTGGATTTTTCGAGCTCAATTTTTGTTCCTCTTTCCCGATTGTTATGTTTGGATTTAAAGACAATTCCATATCATTTCTATCGGTACATCTTCCAGATTGAAAATTAATAGTTTGTCGATTTTTTAGATTAGAATTTTTACAAATTACTCTTTGTTCATCTTTAGCGTTTATTATGTTTGGATTTAAAGACAATTCCATATCATTTATATCCCTGCATTCAATATTTTGATAATTGATAGTTTGACGAATTTTCGAGCCTAATTTGTTTTTCTCTAAATTAATGTTATTAGAATTTAAAGACAATTCCATATCGTTTTCATCTGTATATTCTGTAGTTTGAAAATTAATAGTTTGACGGTTCTTTACATTTGGATTTTTCAAGCTCAATTTTTGTTCCTCTTTCGCGATTGTTATGTTTGGATTTAAACACAATTCCATATCATTTCTCTCGGCAGATTGAAAATTAATAGTTTGTTGATTTTTAAGATTTGAATTTTTACAACTTACTTTTTCTTCGTCTTTCTCGTTTATTATGTTTGGATTCAAAGACAATTCCATATCATTTATATTACTGCATTCAATATTTTGAAAATTAATAGTTTGACGGATTTTTGAACCTATTGTTTCTTTCCTTAACTCATATTTAAGAGGATGCAAAGACAAGTCCATGTCATTTTCATAATTACATCCGGAAGTTTCAAAATTCATTGTTTGTCGATTCTCTAGATTTGGATTTTTCCATCGCAATTTTTGGTCGTCTTTCGAGATTATCATGTGTGGATTTAAAGACAATTCCATATCATTTATATCACTGCATTCAATATTTTGAAAATTAATAGTTTGTCGAATTTTCGAGCCTAATATGTCTTTCTCTAAATTAATGTTATTAGAATTTAAAGACAATTCCATATCGTTTCCATCTGTATATTCTGTAGTTTGAAAATTAATAGTTTGACGGTTCTTTACATTTGGATTTTTCGAGCTCAATTTTTGTTCCTCTTTCCCGATTGTTATGTTTGGATTTAAAGACAATTCCATATCATTTCTCTCGGTACATCTTCCAGATTGAAAATTAATAGTTTGTCGATTTTTTAGATTAGAATTTTTACAAATTACTCTTTGTTCATCTTTAGCGTTTATTATGTTTGGATTTAAAGACAATTCCATATCATTTATATCCCTGCATTCAATATTTTGATAATTGATAGTTTGACGAATTTTCGAGCCTAATTTGTTTTTCTCTAAATTAATGTTATTAGAATTTAAAGACAATTCCATATCGTTTTCATCTGTATATTCTGTAGTTTGAAAATTAATAGTTTGACGGTTCTTTACATTTGGATTTTTCAAGCTCAATTTTTGTTCCTCTTTCGCGATTGTTATGTTTGGATTTAAACACAATTCCATATCATTTCTCTCGGCAGATTGAAAATTAATAGTTTGTTGATTTTTAAGATTTGAATTTTTACAACTTACTTTTTCTTCGTCTTTCTCGTTTATTATGTTTGGATTCAAAGACAATTCCATATCATTTATATTATTGCATTCAATATTTTGAAAATTAATAGTTTGACGGATTTTTGAACCTATTGTTTCTTTCCTTAACTCATATTTAAGAGGATGTAAAGACAAGTTCATATCATTTTCATAATTACATCCGGAAGTTTCAAAATTCATTGTTTGTCGATTCTCTAGATTTGGATTTTTCCATCGCAATTTTTGGTCGTCTTTCGAGATTATCATGTGTGGATTTAAAGACAATTCCATATCATTTATATCACTGCATTCAATATTTTGAAAATTAATAGTTTGACAAATTTTCGAGCCTAATATGTCTTTCTCTAAATTAATGTTATTAGAATTTAAAGACAATTCCATATCGTTTTCATCTGTATATTCTGTAGTTTGAAAATTAATAGTTTGACGGTTCTTTACATTTGGATTTTTCGAGCTCAATTTTTGTTCCTCTTTCGCGATTGTTATGTTTGGATTTAAAGACAATTCCATATCATTTCTCTCGGCAGATTGAAAATTAATAGTTTGTTGATTTTTAAGATTTGAATTTTTACAACTTACTTTTTCTTCGTCTTTCTCGTTTATTATGTTTGGATTCAAAGACAATTCAATATCATTTATATTACTGCATTCAATATTTTGAAAATTAATAGTTTGACGGATTTTTGAACCTATTGTTTCTTTCCTTAACTCATATTTAAGAGGATGTAAAGACAAGTCCATATCATTTTCATAATTACATCCGGAAGTTTCAAAATTCATTGTTTGTCGATTCTCTAGATTTGGATTTTTCCATCGCAATTTTTGGTCGTCTTTCGAGATTATCATGTGTGGATTTAAAGACAATTCCATATCATTTACATCACTGCATTCAATATTTTGAAAATTAATTGTTTGACGATTTTTTGATTCTAATAAAGACAACTCCATATCGTTTTTATCAGTATATTGTGTAGTTTGAAAATTAATAGTTTGACGATTCCTCACATTTGGATTTTTCGAGCTCAATTTTTGTTCCTCTTTCGCGATTGTTATGTTTGGATTTAAAGACAATTCCATATCATTTCTCTCGGCAGATTGAAAATTAATAGTTTGTCGAGGTTTTAGATTAAAATTTTTACAACTCACTTTTTGTTCTTTTTTCACGTTTATTATGTTTGAATTGAAAGACAATTCCATATCATTTATACCACTGTATTCAATATTTTGAAAATTAATAGTTTGACAAATTTTCGAGGCTAATTTGTCTTTCTCTAAATTAATGTTATTAGAATTTAAAGACAATTCCATATCGTTTTCATCTGTATATTCTGTAGTTTGAAAATTAATAGTTTGACGGTTCTTTACATTTGGATTTTTCGAGCTCAGTTTTTGTTCCTCTTTCGCGATTGTTATGTTTGGATTTAAAGACAATTCCATATCATTTCTCTCGGCAGATTGAAAATTAATAGTTTGTTGATTTTTTAAATTTGAATTTTTACAACTCACTTTTTCTTCGTCTATCACGTTTATTATGTTTGGATTTACAGACAATTCCATATCATTTATATCACTGCATTCAATATTTTGAAAATTAATTGTTTGACGATTTTTTGATTCTAATAAAGACAACTCCATATCGTTTTTATCAGTATATTGTGTAGTTTGAAAATTAATAGTTTGACGATTCCTCACATTTGGATTTTTCGAACTCAATTTTTGTTCCTCTTTCGCGATTGTTATGTTTGGATTTAAAGACAATTCCATATCATTTCTCTCGGCAGATTGAAAATTAATAGTTTGTCGAGGTTTTAGATTAAAATTTTTACAACTCACTTTTTGTTCTTTTTTCACGTTTATTATGTTTGAATTGAAAGACAATTCCATATCATTTATACCACTGTATTCAATATTTTGAAAATTAATAGTTTGACAAATTTTCGAGGCTAATTTGTCTTTCTCTAAATTAATGTTATTAGAATTTAAAGACAATTCCATATCGTTTTCATCTGTATATTCTGTAGTTTGAAAATTAATAGTTTGACGGTTCTTTACATTTGGATTTTTCGAGCTCAATTTTTGTTCCTCTTTCGCGATTGTTATGTTTGGATTTAAAGACAATTCCATATCATTTCTCTCGGCAGATTGAAAATTAATAGTTTGTTGATTTTTGAAATTTGAATTTTTACAACTCACTTTTTCTTCGTCTATCACGTTTATTATGTTTGGATTTACAGACAATTCCATATTATTTATATCACTGCATTCAATATTTTGAAAATTAATTGTTTGACGATTTTTTGATTCTAATAAAGACAACTCCATATCGTTTTTATCAGTATATTGAGTAGTTTGAAAATTAATAGTTTGACGATTCCTCACATTTGGATTTTTCGAGCCCAATTTTTGTTCCTCTTTAGCGATTGTTATGTTTGGATTTAAAGACAATTCCATATCATTTCTCTCGGCAGATTGAAAATTAATAGTTTGTCGATTATTAAGATTTGCATTTTTACAACTCACTTTTTCTTCGTCTTTTACGTTTATTATGTTTGGATTTAAAGACAATTCCATATCATTTATATCACTGCATTCAATATTGTGAAAATTAATTGTTTGACGATTTTTTGATTCTAATAAAGACAACTCCATATCGTTTTTATCAGTATATTGTGTAGTTTGAAAATTAATAGTTTGACGATTCCTTACATTTGGATTTTTTGAGTTCAATTTTTGTTCCTCTTTCGCAATTGTTATGTTTGGATTTATAGACAAATCCATATTATTACTCTCGGCAGATTGAAAATTAATAGTTTGTCGATTTTTTATATTTGAATTTTTACAACTCACTTTTTGTTCGTCTTTAGCGTTTTTTATGTTTGACTTTAAAGACAATTCCATATCATTTATATCACTGCATTCAATATTTTGAAAATTAATAGTTTGATGAATTTTTGATCCTAATTTCTCTTTCTCTAAGTTAATGTTAACAGTATTTAAAGATAATTCCATATCATTTATATTACTGCATTCAATATTTTGAAAATTAATAGTTTGGCGAATTTTTGATTCTAATTTGCCTTTCTCTAAGTTAATGTGAACAGGATTAAAAGACAATTCCATATCATTTATATTACTGCATTCAATATTTTGAAAATTAATAGTTTGATGAATTTTTGAGCTAAATTTGTCTATCTGTAAGTTATTGTTAATAAGATTTACAGACAACTCCATATCATTTTTATCATTACATCCAGCAGTTTGAAAATGAATTGTTTGACGATTTTTTGAATCTAAGTTCTCTTTCTCTAAGTTAATGTTTACAGAATTTGAAGATGATTCCATATCATTTCCATCATAACATACAGATTTTTGAGAACCAAAAATATTACTACTCTTTGGCTTTCTAATTTTTAAACCGATATTTCTATAATTTTCCGCTATATTATCTGTATTTTCAGCTAATTTCTTATTATTTTCACCAATACTGCATACACTATGACCAATATTTAAGTTCTGTGTTTGTTGATTTTCTGAAGATATTTTAGACTGATATTTTTTTTGTGTTAAATATGTATTTTCTTTACTGTTTTTATTGGTCGTAGTATCAAGTAATTCTGGAATTTCGGTAGAATTGAAAATTGATTGAGGTTTTTTTATGGGAAAATCAGTATTATAGTTATCCATATTGCACTTTATTAGTTCATCGTCAGTTAATGTTGAATCTATTGTATTTTGATTATCAATATATTGAATGTTCCTAGTTTTTAATACGTTTCCGATATTTTTGTTGAAATTTGTGGACTGTTTATTATTTAAAACATTAATTTTTTTCAAGTTTTTGCTGGATATATTACTTTTATCATCATTTATTTTACAAGTCCTTGGATTAGTAGACTTATGTTCTTTTTTAGTAACAGACTCGTCTAAATCTTCATTGAAAATTAAAAAATTTCTATTTCCAAAGTTTGAATTATCGTTATTTTCAGATTTTGTATGCATTGTAGATATGGATTTACGCGATTTTTTACTTATGCACTCAGGAGTCCTTAGTTCTGCATTATTGCTGAACGGTGCAGTTTCTAACTTATTTGATAACCTTTTGTTAGATCTAAAATTAGATATTTTTAAATATTCAATTCCACAGTTATTGTCACATATATTGGCTTCATTAATTTTAATTGGATTGTTTGGTTCGTCGATAGGAACCTTATTAATATATTCTTCATCTTTTATATTTTGGGGTATAAAATTTGAAGTATTAATTTCATTTAATGTAATATCTAATTTGCAATTTTCTTGTTCAAATAATTTTAGTTCATTTCCAAATAAAGTAATACTGGTGTATAATTCTGAGGTGTTTTTTTTTTTCTTCAAATATAATTGTTCTTGTGTACATAAAGTAATGCTAAAGTTGTTATCTGATTCAGACCATAGCTGATTATTATCAAGTATGTCTTTTTTCTGATGCACTGGTAATTTTGAATTATTATTTATTGTATTATCAGCATTTAATTTTTCCAAATGAGTTTCATTATCTGAGGTCTTAGGATTTGTAATGATATTTAATTCATGTTGTTGTAACTGTAAAATTTCTGTTGTATGTTGTAACTGTAAACCTTCTGCCGATTCTTCATAAGATGTTCCCCATATAGTAGCTTCATCATCGCCGGGTAAAAATTCCCTAAAAATTGATTGATATAATGTTAAAAATTTAATAAATCGAATATTATACTTGATTGATTTTTTCCCTGAAAAACTAATTCGTCGACGATTACGTGTAAATGTCGTAGTAGGACTAGACTCTTCAAGTAAAGGTTTCTTCAAAATCTGAAATGTCGAATGTTGTATATTTGTTAGCTATAGTAAATAAAAATTTATTTTACTCACAGAATTTCTTTTATAATATGGATCCATTTTATTCTTTATATGATCCTTTTTTATAATAGTGTAATTAGAACGCTTAATAGCCAATAGCAAAATAGCGGTTAGGGCGGTTAGTAAAAAATGCTATTTGTTTTTGTTACTTCAAAATCTTTCAAAATGTACAAAAAATATTCTAATTCAAATATCAAATGTGAAAAGTAAAACTATTAGAGTAGATTCACATTCACAATTCAATTTTACCTTCAGGATTTCCACTTAAAGCCATGTACAGACTTATGGCCGAAATATACTGCGTTGCGCCGAAGCCAAATAGCTCTATTTCGAAATTTTGCTGCGCGGCGGAAATGCTGCCACAAAAAAAAATAAAAAAATGCATCAGACAACTGTGAAGAAAAAAATATTTTTTGACATTAGTTATTTTATTATAGTGTTTCGGATTTCTAAAAACAAAAAAAAAAATAATATTGAAGAAAAAATAATAGATTTTGTTAAGAATAATCTTATGATATATATAATAAAAGGAATAAAATTTATAAAAATATTTATCTGAGACAAAAAATTTAATTTCTTTGACAGAAACATGTATTAAAAATATGTTCATGTGTTTGGTATGCTTTGCTGCACGTTTTAAAGCATGCCTCAAAGCACCAAAAAAACGCAAGTGTATTTCAATGAAAATGTCGCAACTCAAATCAAAGTTGAAGCAAGTCAAAGTGGTAATAATTTTTTAATTTATTACAAAGAATTTTTTTTAATTTAAGCTTTATGCTAGATATATTCTCGCCACCGGTGCCGCGCAGTCGGTTTGCCAGAATGTCAAACAAAAATTAAAATATATAGAAATATAAGACAGAATTCGGCGTCGTTGTGTTGGTGGTTCAACCGTATATACACTCAAAGCGGCAGATAGTCATGATAAAAGTAGAGTATCTCTAGCATTACACCAGAGAAAGTCTAACCGTTGAAGAAGTCCGCGCCGTTGCCATTGAAGGTTTGGAATGTCAAACAAAATATCAAATACAGGGTGTCCGCCGGGAAGGTATACTACTTTGTTTTACCGCCATTGTGGCAAATGTTAGTCTTGACAGTTCATATTTGGCAGTCGTGAAGTACACACGTGGCAAATTTATTATGGAAAAATATTCGATAAACCAACGTGCCAATAGGATGTTACAGCTCGCCCATGACAACCCCGATTTTCATGAAAAAATCATAATGAGTGACGAGGCACATTTTCATTTAAATGAATATGTGAACAAACAGAATAGTCGGTTCTGGACAATGGAAAACCCTCAAATTATTCATCAGTCACCTTCACATCCATTAAAAGTGACAGTCAGGTGTGCAATTTGGTTAGGAGGAATCATTGGACCTTACTTCTTTGAAAATCAAAACGGCGTAACGGTAACTGTGAATGGGGAGCGATATCGTGATATGATTGAAAACTTTTTGACGCCACAACTGCATGCTTTGGGCTTGATTAACATGTGGTATCAACAAGAGGGTGCCACATCGCATACAGCCAGGATTACAATGGAATTACTGCGAGACCTCTTTCCACAACAAGTTATTTCAAAAAATGGTGATGTTGATTGGCCTCAACGATCGCCTGATTTAACTGCTTCAGACTTCTTTTTGTGGGGATATCTAAAAAGCAAGGCTTATGCAAACAAACCAGAAACTCTTGAGCAACTCAAACAAAATATTCGTGATGAAATTAATGAAATACCGCGTGAAATGTGTGAGAATGTAATGAAAAATTTGCTCAAAAGGGCCAATATGTATTCCATACATAATTGCCGACATTAAATAAAATACTTATCAATATAAGATCCATTCTCTTTCATTTAATCAAAAATTATAAACAAACAAAGTAGTATACCTTCCCGGCGGACACCCTGCATATAGAAATATATGAAAGCAGAAAAACTCGCCGCCGTCATTTATTTATTTATTTATTTTATTTATTTATTAATAATGTTGTATGACATAAAAATATTGTCTTATTGATTTTTTTTTTATTTATCAAAAATCATTTTTTAAAAATGGGATTTGTTGAAGAATTAATAATTAATTCTATACATCAACCAATATACTTTTATTTAAATGATTTTTAATTACATTCCGTCGTTCTGAATAAAATATTTTCAATTTCTATATTTAAAATTAAATTTTTTTGCTTCTGCCGCAGATTTTAGTGGACTTCAATTTACATATTTGACGTTTTTCTTGAAAGATTTGATATTTATATTTTATGTGAATATTATAATTATATTTTGTGTCGAATAAAGGTCAAGCTCCATTAGTCTTTTAAATGTCGTGATGACATATTTTTAGCAAAAATTAAGATAGAAAGCATGTAAAATTATACAGTACAGAAAGAGATGAAATTTCCCATTACTTTCATTAAATTCGGAAAATTTTTGACATTCCGATTTTTTTTTTTCATTTCAAAATAATTTTCAAATTGTTCACACAACATAAAATATTAAATTTGTTTTTTTTTGTATATATAAATTTTTTTTTTTCAAATTGTGTGAAATATTAAATTTATTTTTACTATACATATATATTTTTAAAATATTTAATTTTTGTATATAAAGTATGTACCTACCTTTTTTAATTAAAATATTTTTAAAATTCATTATAATTATTTTACACAAAAACTTTTGCAAAAAATTAAAATATTTAAATAAATTATGACAACTATCAACTATAATTTTTAATATAATTTAATATAATTTTTCCTAATTTTTCAAAATGATATTCAAAACGTCAACTTTTACTACTATGTCTTTTTTGTTGGATTAAATTAATTAAAAATACATATTACATAATTATTAATCCAGCAAATTTGAAAATAATTTTGACATATCATGTATCATATACGCAATTAAACATGCATTGGTGACGACTTCGATGATTGCGACGAAAAAGATTTAAGAAGATGTCACTACTTAACGGTACTTTATGAAGTCAGGACTCCGAATAATGACGTCATTTTACCAGTAACCGCCAACTAGTGGCCGAAAAATGCATTACAAAGTTTTGTAAAAATATGTTTTTGCTTTTCTCCTTAACGGTAAATTGTAGGATCCGAAGACGACTTCTTAAAAAAATAATTAAATTTTTGTTTATACGGATATACTGAATTTCATAAGCTATAATTTAAAAAAAAATGGGATCCTACATTTTACCGTTAAGCTACAGTCACATACTTACGACAAGTTAAGTACCGACAAGTTAAGTAAAGTAGCCATTTTGACGTCTTCATATAATTTGTATGAAAAATAGATTGGTCAGTCACATAGTGCGATTCGAAACGAATTGAATCGAAAGAGTTGAACTGATTTCTACTTTTGCGATTCCACTTCTCCAAACTTTTGAGTTTGACAGATAAAGCTATGTGACCAGTCTACTTATGCTGTGACCAGAGCAGAAATTTACACACACCACCATAAGTTTTGGAAATTTCCTTTTCATATAAATTTTGATAAGCGCCATCTATAATGAGAAGTCGCATGGCTTTTTTGAGATCACAACAGATGCCGGAAGCATCGTGGCTTTTTCTGACAACGTCATTTTTAAAAATAATTTCACTTTGTTTGCACAAATATCATAATAAATGTCTCTGTTATAAGAGGCTATTACAAAACTATTTGTGTCCGATTCCATTTTTATTAATATTTTATTTATTTATTTAGTTTTACAATTTAAAGTGTAAAATGTCTGATTTTTCAAAGCTCACTACTACATACAGAAAAAAGAAATCAGGTATACATTTCTTTTTTTAGACACCATACAACGCAAAAAACTCCATTCAAAACATACATGTCAAAAAAGGAAAGGAGTTTTTTCGACGGAAGGAAATTTCTGCTATGGTCGGTACATTAACGAATCCAAAGGCTACTTTACTTAACTTTTCGGTACTTAACTTGTCGTAAGTATGGGACTAAAGTGGTCTAGATATATAAAAATAAAACATTTCTTGAGTTCTTCGGTTTCCGGTGGTTAAAAATAAATTAATTTGTTTACATTTTACAATATCAATAATAAAGTATAATTTAGATGTTTGTTTATTATAATAATTAAAGATAATCAATTCCAAAATATTAATAATAAATTATTTGAATACTAAATATAACTTATTGTTGACTGGGAAATTGTAACAGCTTCCTCAAGAGTTTTTGAAACTTTTTTAAATTATTAAGCTTTCCATTAGTGGAATAATTTTTTTTAAATAATTGTGGTTCAGCAAAAATTTTAAAAATGATTTATCTTCACACTTATGAGTGATGCCGCTTGTAGTAGTTGATCGTTTGTAACGATTGCCATGCAACAATTTTGTTAATTCGGAATCCAGTGCAACTAAAAAACAAAACAGTTAATGGAATTTCAACAAACTATTAATGAACTTTACCTTTTAAAAGTTTTTACAGATAGTTTGCCTCTTTTTCTGCAGTTATATAGTCATCCTTTCTGGACACTTTTTCTCGTGTGTGGCATAAATCAGCTGCACAAACCGCACTATATTTTTTAGCTCTGTGCAACTTATGCCTTTCAGGTTACTGTTTCTAATAAGTAATTAAATATATAAAGTTAAAGAATTACTAATTATTATATACCTATTTATTCAGTTTAGACATGCTGCTATGTGCTTGCATTTTCGACCTGCACGCGCTTTGCAAAAGCAAATACATTCCCACATACAATAATGTTCCTCTAAATTGTCCAATTTACACTCATGTGGTTTTGATGATATGGAAGAAACTCGCTAGCCCAATTATTCGGTTTCGTTGCGGGGGTGGTGCAACTCCTAATACATACACCCATCCAGCATTTACAATTTCCTCACCAGCACAAATTGATCTTTTAACTGCACCAAAATAATCTACAATGTCACCAAAAATTACCACAATTTTGAAGCCAATTTCTGTGGTTGTTTTGATATTTGCACTTGTGTCATTATGAAAAATACAAGCAGTATGATTTTCCCTAAAATTTACTGTTTTTTAGATTAAAATATAAACATTTTAATGAATTAAAAATATAATACCTTAGATGGTTTGTATACCGTTTTGTAAGCCGGCACCGAATAAAATATCAGCTGTCAGATATTTATATATCTAGACCACTATTATTTTTTCCCGAAAGAGGTCACTTTGCTTATATTACCATTCGTCAATACAGTGTTGTTGCCCGACTATAGGTAGTATAAATATAAACCACATCTGTTGATAGAATGACAGGTTTTCTGTTGATAAACTTCGCAAAGGTTCATTAATGTGGTTTTTGATGTGCTTTTCTACTTCTATTTCTAAATTTTTGTATAAACACAACACAGGGTCGAGGATTGGAGTATTTTATTTATATTAATTTAAAAAATATATATATAATCTATCTATATTTCCTAAATTGTATTTTTATCAAAAAATCTAATATCACCATATTCGTAAGAAATGCATGTGGATTATACAAAAATTTGTCGAGTGTGCATGGCTAAGGGATCCCGCGATATTTTCGTCAGATCAATTGAAAATGGAAATCCTTTAGAGAGGCTGTTGGAGAAATTACGATATGTTACTATGATGAAGGTATATTTTTTATTAAAATTTTAATACATTACAAACATGAACGGACAACAACAATTTTTAAGCAAAAAGGCGCAAAAAGTTCACTTATAATAATTATATATGGGTGGGTTAATATGAATATGTGATAACTGTTTAAAGCGTCAATTATTTAGTGGCAACGGTATAAATCAATGCAATTTATATTGGCAAATGAGTGGGACATTTGCTATATTTTTGCCAGTTTTGATTATTCATTTCAGAATAGAGCACAACAGATAAATGTGTAGAGTGTAGTGATATGGAATAAAATCAAAATTTGTTGATTTAATATTTAATGTTGGATATTTTTGGAGAATGTTATAGATAGAAAGAAATTTACATAATTCTGTTACTCAAAGTTTATACACGTTGCGTTTTTACAAATGTTTTCAAAAACACTCTTATCACTAAACTAAACTATAGCCCTACATTTTTGTTTTAAATCACATGTATGATATTTATTTGTTGATACACTTCAAGTAACTTAATATTTAAAAGAACCGATTTACTGATTTTTTGATTTTGATTTTTTTTGCTTAAACCTCGTGAGTGAAAAAATTACTGAAAATCACTGTTACTGGTATAAAAAAACGTCATCTGATTTTATTTCAGATTTTTTTTTTTCAAAAATATAAATATAAACCTATACATTTTAAAAATTAAAATTGTTTTCAAAAATCAACATAAACATACCTATATAAACATTTCTAAATACAATGGTTACACAATTATGGGAATTATCATTACAACAGTCATTTGCTATAATTAGTACTAGAGTATATCACATAGTGTGTAAATATTATACAATCAATCAGATGTTTTTAAGTTTGGTTTAATATACCATACATTTTCATATATTCCAATACGTTTCTATACTGAAATTTATTTATTCTATTTTTACCACAATTAACAATATTTAAAATAAGATTTTAATATAATAATTATCAAGGATTTACATAATTGTAAATTATGCCAATATTGTAAAACGTAGTTCCCTTGAAAAATTAGGTACGGCTATATAAGTTTTCTATTACTGCATCAGTAAAAATATTTGCCGGAAAATTATTTTTTAAATAACTTAATAAATTATTTTCGAATTATATTTCTCCATAAATCACGACACGAATAACTTCCACTATTGAAATTTAATAAAAATATAATTTATTACAATATCTTCGAAGCTCCAATTTTTTAAAATTAAAAAAGACCAAATTGTAAATTACCATATACATATAACACATTCTTATAATCATATTTGACGTACAACAACATTCTAAAAATCATATAATTAATGTGAACAGTAATTATTTTTAACTTAAAATTTTTGTTCCGAATCGCTTATTACTGTTATTTTGTATTATTAAATATATTTCATGGTAGATTGAAGAACAAGATGATTTACCAAGACTTTTATGTGATCTTTGCATTGTGCAATTAAATGTTGCTTATAACTTTAAGCGACAGGCTATTGAAAATGATACTAAATTACGACAATATTTCATTGAGAATGGTATTAGAAGCAGTCATCTAGCAAGCTCCAATATCAACGAATCATCACTAACTTCAAATACTTTGAATGAAACATTCACTTCCAGTACAAATTCAAATGTATCAACTGTGCTGCCCCAACAGAAAAAAAATTTCCCAATCATGCCTATTATAATCAAAACGGAACCAACTGATAATAATGTATTTAACAGGGAATGTTCTGCAGTGTCGTCAGCAACAAGTTTGGGAACGTCATCCAATAGCTCACCGCCTGATAAAATGGTATATCTGAATAATTACGATTTTAATAGTCTAACACCGACCAGTGATGTTGAAATATTACATCAAAACGATACAAGTAATCTTGGAGTAATTTCAACAGAAATTGATAGTATTAATGGGCAAAAGCTGAACTCTTCCAATGATACTTTAATGCAAAATGTTACAAATACTTTTACCAGCAAAGGACAAAATATCAAAACAAATCTCTCAAATACTCGAAAGCAGTTAGCGAAGAAAAGATTAGGTGGTCAAATTAAAACAAAACGAGTTATAGCAGATAATATTCGATTAAAACACACAAAACAAAAAATTACTCCCGAGATGAAAAAACTATCGATTAACATGGTGTCGCCAATGGGGAAACTATCAAGAAAGGAAATGAAAAAGAACGTGAATTATACTGCATTATTTTATCAAAAAAAAATTCATAAAGGTACAAATATTGCAACTTCAAATATTAAAACATTTAATACAAAATTAAATCCACAAAATATTATAGTTAATGAAAAAGTTATTTTAAATCCATTTAATGAAAGCAATAAAATTAAAAAAAAAAGACGTCCGTCAAAAAGCTGTGCTAGACAATTTGAAGGTACTGGGACTGAATTGTTAAAACCAAAAATTGAACCTGACACTAAAAGTTAAGGTTATTAAAACCAATAAAATTATTAACAGCATATATAAAGATTGATTTTTATGATAATATGTCCTAAAATACTTGCGGCATTCATTTATATAGGAAAAGTAAAGCATTGGTGAATTATAGCTTTCAAATGAAACAGTATACTTTAATTTATCAAGACGATTCGTCTCTTTATTTAAAAAATCCTTTTTACCAAAACAATTGTTTGCTGAAAATCTATTTATATATGCATATAATAATTTTTTTTAACAACTATAACGTGTTAAATCAACAATAGCAATTTGTATTATGACTTAATTTGTTAATACCTACAATTTTAAGTTTCAATTTATTACTAAATATTAATATTGTTATATATAATATAATTTTACTGTAAATAAAATACTCTAAACACATAAATAAATAGTAATACAACATTGTTGCTGTACCATAAGTTAGATAAGACAATCGCATCCGTAGAGTATCAAAAAAAAAAATTAAATCACAAAAACTATAAAACCTATGCTCTTTATTTAATTATATATAGCTAATTATATTATATTAGTTTTAAAACTGAAAATTAATATATTTATATAAGTTTAGTATATTGAGAGCAAAACAAATTTTTCTCATAAAATTAAAACAAATTAAAACGTTTTGTATTTTTGATTTATATTTTATTTAAATTAAATAAACAGATCTGTTCAATATTTAAAACCAGAATTGATCTTTTGATCATTTAGATTGATAAATTTAAAAGATTCAAATTAAATATATATATTTATTATAAAAAAAATATGCTTAATTAGTACATTATATTATTATCTTTTAAATTCTTTATAAATTACTTAAATATCTTATTACATTTGAATTATATTAAAATCGTTACAACCATACATTTAAAATTTAATCATGAAAAATGATTATAAAAAATTTGTTATGCTTAAAAAACATATTTAAGCAAATAATAATTTTAGATTTACAATTTTGTATCGTCGGAATTTTGAACCTTACGATTTTACTCCGAAAAATCTACTGATTTTAATTTCAAATTTACATTTGTTTCACAATTATAATGATAGCAGTAGTATATAATACAACATGTTCAACATTTTTTATACTTAAGTTCTTCAATTAGTTTTCTATTTTCTAAATGTTTCAAATGGAGATTTTCTATTGTAAAATTTGCAATAATTGCAAAATTATGATATGATTATTTATAAAATTTTCATATTCAATATTATTAATTTTTACTTTGCAATTTTCAATTTTATGATAGTGTCAGACAATATTCATTATACTTATTACAATTCTGAACAACTTTTATAAATGGTAAATTTTTAACAATTAAACATTATTTGTAATTTGCTTTATTTCAATTTCTTTAAAATTATATTTTTCATTTTCTTTAAACAAATGACAAATACTATCATTTACAAGTTTTAAATTCTTTTTCATTACTACATTTTCAGTATTTTCATATAAAATTTGTTAACATACCTTTCTTTATTTTTTAGTACGTTTTCTATTATTTCATTATACTCTTCTGCTTTAATATTACCGTTAATAAAGTCAAATGGTCTTTTACCAGTTGATTGAATAGTTTTATTATACATCAATAAACCTATAAAAACTAATTCATCTAAATTCTTATTTTCTGATTTATGTTTTATTTTCAATATTCTAAGATGTTCGTTTAATGTTGCATGAAGTTTTTCTATATCTGAATTTCCAGTATGTCTTTTTCCAGTTATATGAAATTAAATATTTTCTTTAAAATATTCTTGTAAATTATTTACTGTAAAACCATGCTCTTCATTAATTACTATTTTTTTTGTTATTCCCATTTTGCGACTCTAATTTTCATTGCTCGTAATAAGTCTATCCATGTTCTGGTTATTATTTTATGAATATTACTATGTTTCGTGAATTTGTCTATTATTGTCAAGTACATTGCCTATATATTTCCAAAGCAAATATCCATATCGTCGACTGGATATTGGTTTGCCGTATATCCAGAAATTACATGTTGGGAAATCGATGTTGAAGGTTTGAAGGCATGTAAAAAAAAAACTGGTGGTTCGAATTCTCTCAAAATGAACAGGGGAGCAAAATGGGATGTCTCCTAAATATTTCTATAGTTTTACGGTCCCCACTCAACAGGAAATAAAATTATAGCTGTTTTAAAATAAATCGTGTTTGCCGTATACGCCAAAAATATCGAAAAAAATTTTCATCAGTATCACATACGGCAAATATAACCACGTAAGGCAAACCAATAATTTTTTTTGTTAGGCCAATAAGAAAAATATAAAATGATAATAAAACACCGTATATTTTTTATTAATTTATTTACTAAATTTCATTTATAAAATAAATTTGCAAAATTAAAAATAGGCTTTTTTTCACAGCACCAATTAAGAAAAACTAAAAATTAATGGTAACTTACTATAAGAAAACAAAAGTTTATGTTGTTTAACATTAAATTAAAAATAAAATACAAAAATTATTCAACTTTAATTTATAAAACTAAATCAGGTTTTTTTTCACAGCGCCAATATCAATAAAAAATTAAAAAATAATGTTCACCAACTAACAAAATATATTTTTGGTAATTAAAATTACATGGCTAATTATTCAATTTTTAAAAGTGCTTTAAAATATTCCTTATCAATTTCGTGTAGAAATGGAAGTAGACATTTAATGTCAACTTTTTTTTCTTTTGAAACCGTTATACGGCGGTCTACCTTTGATAATATAATTATATTATCAAAGCGGTCTACATTTACAATTGGTTTTGCAAAAATATTTTTTGGTGTTGGAAGAATCCTTCCAGTTTTCTGTTTCAGAATTGAGACCGTGATATAATCCAAATCTCTCGAAGAAATTCGAAATTTGATTTGCAATAAATTATCTTTCTCATATTTTAAAAATTTTATTTTTGAGTATGGTATTTTTTGGAAATATAACATATCAGATTTGACGGAAAATAAAAAGAAGTCATTTAACTGCATTTGTAAAATTTTTAATTCAATTTTTTGTGATGGCATATTTTTTAAAAGTCGTATAAAACTTAATTGGCTATGAACTTCCACGTTTTTTAAATGCCTATCTATAGCACTATGGACACAATCCACTGTGGATATACAGCAAATCAATATTAAAAAAAAATATTATTTGTTACTTCATATCCATGGTACATGTTCATACGGCAAACCAAGAGAGCAACAAAAAAAAATCTAAAATGTTTATAAAATTTGCCGTATGAACGTGTACATGGAGCAGTGCGGCATTCCAATATTATATTATCTTAAAAATTTGGGATATACAGCAAACATAGTACTCGATATTAGCTAAACTAATAGAGATACGTGAAAACTGATCGCAGATTTGAAAAGAGCGTGGCCAGAAACATATGGAACCATTATTAAGTCCAATAGTGTCAAAATGGCGTTTACGGCAAACCAATATCCAGTCGACGATATGTAAAATTTCATTTGATTGTGTTGGTGTTTCTGTAATTTTAAATAAGCAGTTTTTACCCTGATAACACGAGTTCAGGGCTTTTTAGAAAATTCTAATACATACAAATAATATTTATAAATATATATGGATTTCTTTCATATTTCGCTCTGTATTACAAATTAAACAATTATTTATAATTTTTGAAATTTTTATTTTAACTTTTGAATACAATAATTTTCTTTGTATTCAGCATATGAAAATTATTTTCTAAATTTAAATCATTTATTAACTCCTCGTAATGTTCTTCACTTTTATCAAAATAAATTTTTATATTAGTATTTTCAGTTTCAAGCATTCTTTTTTATAGTTTAAAATTATATTTAAGATGTGTAAAATATTATTCCTTATTAATCCATCATATTCTGTATGAAATTATTCTAAAAATTCTATCATTTCTCCTAATTCATTAAATTCCTTAAATAATGGAATTTTAAGTTTATCATAAATTTCTAATTTTATGTCTTTTTAATTTTGGCCTAGAGTTTTTATTTTTACTGGTTCATTTATTATACTTTTCCATTTGGGATTACAATTACCGGGATTTATTATGCTAGACGTGGCTCCGGTATCAATCAATTTTAATTTTTAAATATAATTAGGTATATATATTAAAAATAAATTACTTAAATAAAATAAAATAAAAGTATATATAAGACGGTGGTCGCGGTGTGTAAGTGACAGAGAAAGCGTTGATCGTCTGCTCCGCGGAACATTCCAGCGCCGCAACTGTACAGCTGCTACCAAATATTGTAAGTATATTAGTAATCGAGTATCTAATTAGGCACAACTGCTTAAATACAAAAATATTCAATAGTAATCGAGTATCTAATTAGGCACAACTGCTTAAATACAAAAATATTCAAATAAATATAAAAATATTCAATGAAAGCAAACATTAAGGCTTTGATAAACAGGCTACTAATAAATGGTAATTCAAGCCATTGAAAAATTGAAAAAAATAAAAATAAAACATAAAGAAAAAATACTTCCAAATTAACAGGTTACCACTAGCTGAAAAGAACGCTATTGCTACCTTGTCAGCACTATCATTAACTGCACGAAGCATTCTGGTAATAGACCCGTTTTTCCCGTAATTGGTACAATGAAATTGTATACCCCGGGTCTTCCCACATACTTTTCTGCATGTCCACAATGATTCCAGTTAAGCTTCTTGTCTAGGATTATTCCCAGAAATTTCGCCTCATTAGGGAAGTTGACCGTCTTACCGAAGAGGGTAGGACGCTTTAAAGTATCCATTTTCCGTTTGTTTGTAAATGGTACAATTGTTGTTTTTTTTAGTTGATTCAAAATTTTTGATTCAAATTCTTGATCAGCTGATATAAGTATTTTTATACCGATTTCTTATATTTTTATTTTTTAAATGCAGAAGAATGCGGCATAAATTAGGTTTTATTTATAAAAACGTTTTATTTTATTAGTTCACTGAAATATATTAAAAATAATAACAGATGTTAACACTTCCAAAAAAATTACACCTCAGTATAACAGCTGAACTATAAAAAAAAATTGAATTTTTAATGATGAAAAATAAATAAAAGAAAATAATTATATATCAAATTTTTTATTTTATTGATTTTTGTTTTTTTACAAAAATGTTTTTATTAATATTTTAAGGCTTTTTTTGTATTGGGTCATCCGTTGCTGGCTGCATCCTCGAGGAACCGGAAAGTTTCCTGTTGAGTCCATAACAATAATTATGTATTAGTAGTTTTATACAAGTAGTTTTATATTAGTAGTTTTATATACGGAACACAACATTTAATTCCATACATTTTTATAATTAATTGTCTTTGTTTTTTATTTTTTATACACTTTTCCTTTCTTTTATTATTTTTTTTTAATTTAAATTCACAAATATATTATCAATCAACACATATGAACACAAACGTTTTTAAATAAACATAATCTCAAAATATAAAATGGATAAAATGACACTAAAAACGACACTAGCGCTGCAGAAGTTGGATTGGAAAATAATATCAATTTTATAAACATTTTTCTTCTAAGATTGACGGCCGTGTTCTCCTTCATAATTCATATTAAATTTACAAACTTTAGGAATACTTTTTTTTTGGGAAGGTAATATTTAAAAAAAATTTTGTAAAGTGCTCATTAAAATAAAACAATATTTGTAAAAAGTTATTAGTCAATAAATAACATTAAACCTGATGTCTTTATACCTACATAATTTAAATAGCTATATGATTATTTTATTGTTTTTTCTTTTTGATTAAGATGACTGCAAATTAATTTTCTTCAGAATTTAAAATTAAAGTGCTGAAGCTGAAGACAAAAATTAAATCTATTAAAAGATTTAATTAGCTCACTTACTCCAAATTCGAGAAGTTACTGCATTCACTTGTGAAAATAATCTTTGGAGATTGAGAATCTGTAAATATAGGTATGTCCAGATTCTTAAAATTCTAATTAGAAAAATTTAATTAAAATTACCCTCTTGACAGTATTAAACATAGTAGTTTGTACATACATTAAACTTTGATAAATGTTGATTATTATATTAATGTATGTTACAATTAAATGAATATCCTCAAGTTTTCAATATAATTGTTATAAGATAATTTTGAAACTTTAATAATCCAATTACTATTAAGAGTTTGTTAAAAGCTGTTTGACAGTTTAACATAGGATATTATTTAAAGGTAAATTACTAAAAATTTATAAATTTATAGCCTTTGATAATATACATGCTTCTTGGTTACAAATTTTATAGGAAATTTTATAATGGAAGAACTATCTCATAGTCTGACCTTAAATGAAGAAGCTTTAAAACAAATATCGGAACAAAAACGTCCAGTTTTTATATTCGAATGGCTTCGTTTTTTGGATAAAGTGTTAGTGGCTGCACAAAAGTCTGATATAAAAAGTTGCCAAAAAAAACTTGTACAACAATTAACGGCTCAAATACAAGAATCACCCGGACCACCAACAAGAAAATTAATTGCAAATTGTTTAGCAACATTATTCTCAATCGGAGATACATTTTTACTTTTTGATACTGTAAATACATGCAATGATATTCTTAAAAATAAGGATGATTCACCAAGTTTTCTACCAACTAAATTGTAACTAAAACTTTGTATTATATTACATTTACATTAAATACCATTTCTAGGACGGCGATTTGCATATTAGGATCAATGTATGAAAAACTGGGAAGAATGATGGGTAGATCTTATGAGGAAACAGTGCAAATACTAATACGTTCTTTAAGAAGCGCTGAATCTCAAACACGAATAGAAATAATGATCACGCTAGAAAAAGTATGTGCAGGCATGGGTACTGCAATATCGAATGTTCACAAAGACATATATAAAGTAGTCAAACATTGTCTAACAGACCGTGTTATGGCTGTAAGAGTTGTTGCTGCAAAATGTTTACAGGAAATGATAAATCATGCAATGTTCTTGCATTCAACTGAACTGGAAAGTTTAGCTACGTTATGTTTTCGTTCATTTGATAGTAGCAATTATGAAGTTCGTTGTGCTGTAGCAAAGTTGTTAGGAACTTTATTAGCATTTTCCCAACAGCATCAACAATTAAACTCTGGTAATTGTAATAAAAAAACCCAAAATATGCAATCAAAATTACAAGTACGTAATGTTTCTTTGGATGAAGCTCTTGGAATATTAATGTCTGGTTTTTTACGTGGGGGTGTTTCGTTTTTAAAAGGCACCGGAGAAATAATTAAAGGCAGCTCGAGTATAAACCGTGAAGTTCGCGTTGGTGTTACCCACGCTTACGTTGTTTTAGTTCAATTCATGGGAAGCGTGTGGTTGGAACGTAATCTTCAAATTTTTCTTGTTCATGTTTTGGATCTTGTTGCTAACCCAAAAGCAGCGTCATCCCATGTTGATGCCGTTTATTCTAGAAAATGTATTAATTTTATTTTAAGATCTGTAATTGGAAAAATGTTGGGAGAAAAAGCTCAAACATCGGCTTGCAAAGAATTAATTCATATAATAGCAAAACAAATGAATTCTATTGATTTTAATCCAGAAAATGCAAAAGATTCTAACCAAGAAACTTTATTTAGTCAACATTTATTAGTTTGTGCCCTTCAGGAATTGGGAAGTTTGATATTGAGCTTAGGTACAACAGCTCAAAATTTATTAAGCGACGCATCATTGAGTTTTATTGACGCGATTTGTGCAGTTTTAGTCCATCCATGTTCAGCAGCTCGATTAGCGGCAGCTTGGTGTTTACGGTGTATTTGTGTAGCAGTCCCAAGTCAAATAACTCCTTTAATAGATCGTTTTGTTGATGCTATTGAACAAATGAGATCTGCACCAGAAGCAATTTCTGGTTATAGTTGTGCCTTAGCAGCTGTTTTAGGTAGTGTCCGTTTTTCACCATTGGGTATTCCGCATACGAAAGGAAAAATTATATTTAATGCAGCTGAAGAACTACTTAGATCCGCGAGCCAAAATAGTCGTTTATCACTAAATCGAACACAAGCCGGATGGTTGTTAATTGGATCTATTATGACATTAGGTTCTCCAGTAGTTAAGGGTTTGCTTCCTCGCATGCTTTTGCTATGGCGAAATTCATTTCCTCGTTCAACAAAAGAATTGGAATCTGAAAAGGCAAGAGGTGATTCCTTTACTTGGCAAGTAACATTAGAAGGCCGCGCTGGTGCCCTTTCTGTTATGCATAGTTTTTTGTTGAATTGTAATGAATTAATCAACGACGATATCACCAGACGATTATTGACACCTATAGAAAGTGCTTTAGCTATGCTTGTGAAGTAAAAATTATATAAAATATTTAAATTATATATAATATATATTTTATTTTAGTATATCATCAGTTCTTAAAAATTATGGTCAACATTTAAAAGCTCCAGCTGCTATGGTACGTTTGCGATTATATGAAACTCTTACACTGCTTCCACCTCATTCTCTGGAGACATCGTATACACATTTATTGAGAATGTTAGTGTCTGAATTTACGCTATCAGAAAATCCAGCGAATACGACAAATTCACTTTTAAGAGTTCTTTGCCATGCGGACGATTCGATTATTTTAGGAAATTGGCTAGAAGAGAGCGATCATAAAAATATCGAAGATCAGGTAATATTAAAAAATTATATCAATAAAATTGTATTTTAATTTAATTCCAATAACTGCAAAGATGGAGCCTAACCGAAAAGTGGACGGGGAACATGTAAGCAGTATTGAGAGATTAAATATATTATTATATTTTGAATCCCTAGCTAGATAAATTATAATTAAATTTATTATTTATGGTTTCATAAATTTTCTTTTAATTACTTAAAAATATTAAACAATTGAAAATTGATCTCGTGATTTCTGAGAAAGTATAATTAATGTAGATATTACACAAATAATTATACATATGAAATTGAATATTTAATTCACTTCTTAAATGCTAATTTTTCTCTATTTTCATTTAGAATTCTTTAATAATTTCTTTTACATATACAATGTAAAATAAATCTCAACCGCTGAAGGTGTCCAAGGTTTCATATGTTATACATTTGACTAAACTGTGTTTTATTTTATAATTTATTTATTATTTGTAATGCAGTATCAATAAATTTAGTTGAAACTTTTCTTTTCATATAATCTGATTAACTAATGTGTAATTTATACATTCTTTCAGCTTCAACCAAATAGTGCTGCAGGATCTGGTGCTCTTGAACATGATAATTGTTGTCTTTATCGTCCGGTATCAAAATATGAGCAGTGTCCCGGGCCTCTCCCGTTAGGTGTTGCTGTAATAGATATGTCAATTGTCTTGTATGGATTAATTTTTCCACGAGTTGCCAATAAACATCGTCTTCAAATGCTAGAACATTTTGCAGAATGTATAAAACAAGCTAAAAGTTTTAGACAGGAGGCAGTTCAGATGAATATTTTCACAGCAGTATTAAGTGGACTTAAAGGACTTACCGAGAGCAAAAACAGTATAGGCCAAGAAGAAGTAAAAAAATGTGCAACAAATCTCATTATTGCTGCATTAGTAAGCTCCAATTCAATACTTCGATGTGCTGCTGGTGAAGCTTTAGGTAGGATTGCTCAAGTTGTTGGCGATTCGAGATTTACTGCTGAATTGGCTCAAACTAGTTTCGATAAGCTAAAATCTGCAAGAGATGTTGTTTCAAGAACAGGACATTCATTGGCCTTGGGATGCCTTCATCGCTATGTTGGTGGAATGGGTTCATCACAACATTTGAACACAAGCGTCTCCATATTACTAGCCCTGGCGCAGGATGCCAGTTCACCAGTGGTGCAAGTATGGTCATTGTATGCACTCTCATTAATCGCTGATTCTGGTGGACCCATGTTTCGCGGATACGTTGAGCCCAGCTTATTTTTGTGCTTAAAGTTGTTACTATTAGTACCTCATTCAAATGTCGATGTCCATCAGTGCATTGGACGTGTATTAAATGCTCTTATTACCACAATGGGTCCAGAATTGCAGGGAAATATTTCCTCGGTTTGTACAATGCGTTCATCTTTTATGTGTGCCGCTGCTATAATGCAAGCTCACTCGGACCCCTTAGTCCAAGCTGAAGCAACTGGTTGTCTCCAACAACTTCATCTATTTGCACCTCGTCATGTTAATCTCTCATCATTAGTACCAACACTTGTAAAAACATTGTCAAATAATTATTTGATATTACGCAAAGCTGCAGTTTCATGTTTGAGGCAATTAGCTCAGCGTGAAGCAAAGGAAATATGTGAACATGCATTAACACTAACGATTGACGATTGTCAATCTTTAGTTAATACTGATTCTGGATTGCCTGGCATACTTTTTGGTATGCTAGATACTGAATCCGACAATGAAATGATTAAAAATATTCACGACACTTTAACATCTATGTTACAAATGTTAGCATCAGATAACTTAACACAATGGCTTGGAATGTGCAAAAATGTTCTGACGATTACCGTTGATACATCAACTGATGATGGCTTGAAAAAAGATATGTTAGATCAAGATGATGACGAAGATGAAATTGATGATGATGTTATGGAATATCATGCTGAACAGGATACAACAACTCATCGAGCGGTACAACCCCGTTGGCCAACAAGAGTTTTTGCATCTCAATGTGTACGGAAAATCATATCAGAATGTGAAATCGCAAATCCTATTCATTTTGATCTTATTCAAGCTAAAGAAATGCAAATGACAAAGAGTCATGGTGATTATTTAATTTTACATTTATCAGATTTGATTCGAATGTCCTTTATGGCTGCAACTAGTGATTCAGATCAACTTCGTATGGAGGGACTAAGAACATTGCAAGAAATTATTGATAAATTTGCAAGTGTTCCTGAACCAGAATTTCCAGGACATTTATTATTGGAACAATTTCAAGCACAGGTAAATAAAATTAATAATATATTTTGGTTAAATTTATTGTTTAACATTTCTGGTTTCTATTTTATAAAAGGTTGGTGCTGCCCTTAGACCAGCATTTTCACCAGATACTCCATCACATGTAACAGCTGCAGCTTGTGAAGTTTGCTCAGCTTGGATTGGATCTGGAGTTGCTAGAGATTTAAATGATTTACGAAGAGTTCACCAACTATTAGTTTCTAGTTTATCTAAATTACATACAAAAACAAATAGTACACAATTATATAATGAGAGTATGGCAACATTGGAAAAACTAAGTATACTAAAGGCATGGGCAGAGATTTATATTATGGCTATGATTGGAAATGGCTCTGCACCTGCAAGTTTTATTAAAAAAAAATTATCTATTAGTTCTAATATTTCAGTACAATCTACAAATAATAAATTGGAAAATCTTAACGATGATTGTGATTTTGGTGAATTTGAAAGTCGTGGAGAAAGTTTATTATCTTTAGTTAAACCAGAACTAGATAACTTGTCACGACATTGGTTGTCAGCACTAAAAGATCATGCTCTTTTATTATTACCACCAGAATTTCAAAGTCAGTTGCCTCATGACGGTGGTGCATTTTATACTACAGATACAATTAATTCATCTAAACCACATTATTTAACATCGTGGCCACCAATTTTATATGCAGCTGCACTATGGTTTAATAGTGATGCATTCGATACCGATAAATTCGAAGAAGAAAACCATGATAATGCCAATAATTTTAATGTTGAAAATAATAATATTATAAGTCATGGTAGTTTAAATACAGATCGTTTCCATATGATTTTTGGTATTTGTATAGAAGCTCTTTGTAGTACAAGAACTAATGAAAAAGATCAGAGCGTTATTAGTTGCTTACAATCTTTATACACAATATTTGATTCAGATTTAGCTAAAAATATGCTTATACAAGACAAATCTTTGACAATAGAATTATGTAATGTTTTGCACAGACAAATTTTGACAAAAGATAATCTTCTTATACAATTGCTTTGTATGGAAATACTAAAACAAACTCTTATGGCTGCCAAAAAATGTTTAGAAAAAGAGAAATGCAATAAACTAAATAATGCCCATAATGATAATGAAAATAGAGTTGATATAATGAAACAATTAGAAAATTTTGGAGAAGGTGGTATTTCTGGAGAAATTATTCCTGGGAAATCCCATGTATATGCGGCACTAGAAGTATGCCTTTGTGTATTTGTAAGACACATACCTGCTTTAAATCCAGGTCATACTAAATTATCAAACTATAATTTTACAAAGAACGAAAATTCAATTAAAATTGATAATAGTTGCAAAACGATAACACTAGGACAAGACAGTGGAATGCTTGTAACGATTGGATTGCAATGTACAGAATATTTAATTCAACTCTGTTCTCCAAATGGTAAACACATTAAATATATATATTAAAGTATTTTAATTTTGTTTTATTTTTTTTACTTAGGAGCACTTTCAATTCTTCCAACAATTCTTTATTTGAATACAAATATAATGATACATATTGCTACAAAACCAATTCATGATCAAAATATTATTTCAAGCACAGGTCCTATTCAAGCAGCATTACATTGCTTAAAGACTATTTGCACTGATGCATATGCTACAAATGAACAATCTGCTGAACAATGGAAAAAATTACTTCAGAGTGCTTTAGCAAGTGTTATTGATTGTACTAAAACTGGTTGTGAAGAGACGAAAGTAGATGAAGTAACTATAATGTTATGCATCGCTATTTTTGTATTACATACAGCTCATAGTGTTGTATCGACACCGTCTTTACAATATCCCTGTATTAATCATTTTAGACAATGTCAGCAGAACGAAAATCAAATTGTTAAATTAAAATGCATTCAAACAATTCGAAGTATATTTTCTAACTCCGATTTAAAGGTATCCACTGCATATATTCATGGTTTAACTCCTCGAATCATTGAAGCTTTATATTCTGAAAATGCAAAGACACCTAAAACTGATACTGAATTGAACATTATTCTAGAAAGTATAACAACTGTTGAGACATTAGTATCTTTAGCTGAACCAAAAAATCGTAAGTAATTTAAATAATTAAATCAATTATAGATTTTACATGTTTTAATTTATAAAATGTGATTTATAAATTTTAATCTGAATTTCTTTCAAGCAAAAATTATATAATGTATAAGATGGCCAGTAATATATTTTTACATTATTTTTCACTAAAAACTACTGATGAGCTTTTACAGAAAAAACAGCTTTGTAATAAATATGGTTTGAGAAGAATAATTATTATATATATGGTTTTCTTTTATTCAAGTTTATTGATTTTCACAGGTTTTTGAGGGGTAGTCAAACAATTATTTATGAATGTATAAATACATTCATAAATAATTTGTACCAAAGTGCAAACATCTTTTACACATTTATTTACCATATTTTTATGTAACCTTTAAAAATCAATAAACTTGAATAAAAGAAATTTAGAATTATATTTTAAAATTTATTTAACCTTTTTTATACATATAAACAGTCATATCCTCAAAATGATAATTTTGTGATTACAACCATTCGCCACTAGGCTGAAGATTTTAGAAAATTTAAAGAATTTTTATATTTTTAAAATGTTTTATTGTATTTGTTTCTGTTTACTTCCCGCATACCGCAACCACCTTACATATAATAAATAAATGCAATGACAATAGACAAAATCAAATAAGAAAACCTTTTTTAGTTAGAAATATTATGCTTTTATTTGTATTCAAAACCAACATGCTTTGTCGAGAGAACTTTTGTACTTTTTAATTTAACATGCAAATCTGTTAATTTAGCATGGAAATCTGAAGTCGACATGTTAATTTAACATCTAAATCTGATGTCACGTGACATTAGACTATTTTCAAATTTCACGCTCTCAAAAATTTTCCCATACCAACTAAATCTCTAGGTCTAGGTATATGTTCTCTCTGCCCGTACTGTCAATAGTTGTACTTAAATATTTAATTTTGTCTATTTTTTCTATTCGCTTGTTCAGTTTTATTCTGTCATTGGAGTTAATGTTGTTGCTGGCTGAAAATAACGTATTTTCATATTTATTTTCATTCCGTACTCTTTGCATTTTTCATCTAACTCCTCTAGCATTATCTGTAAATCAGGACAGTTTGTTGATTCAAATACTGCATCGTTTTCGACTTCCAAGTCCGTCACAAACACAAAACACTCCTAATTAATTCCATAAATACTTCAGATTCTTAAATATGAAATTTAAATTTTTCAAAAACAAATTGAAAAATTTGGCCTTGAAAATTTCTTGTGAAAATAAACAAAAAAAATGCAAGAAGAAAAAATATAGGATAAAGACGCATATATGGTTCAATATTATTAAATACTTTATATTTCTTTCCTCTTTCTCATCATGTTTTTTATCCCTTACTACATTCATTTATTTTCAAAAGATATATAACGAAAAAAAATTTACCGAAAATAAAAAATTTGTGTTAAAAGCACATTGAATTATCTAATATCAAAACCATATATATAATAATTATTCTTCTCAAACCATATTTATTACAAAGCTGTTTTTTCTGTAAAAGCTCATCAGTAGTTTTTAGTGAAAAATAATGGAAAAATATATTACTGGCCATCATCTTATACATTATATAATTTTTGCCAAAATGCAGCTTTAACTTTCCCAAAATTTAGATTTGTTCTTTATTAATATATTAAATTCTCTGTAACGTGTAATATTTAAATTTTTATTAAAATTGTACATAAATAATCTTACTTCACTAGTCATCCACTGTTGTTGTTTTTTAATATTTATTTTATTTATTGGCAGCTCATAAATAGCTTCTTTAAGTGATTTATTGAACTCATTTATTTATTTTCGTATTCATATTATCTTCTTCTGTAATAATTGCTTTCATCGAATTTAACTTTCTATTTATATTATTTTCTCTGGTATTTCTAAAACAGAAAAATCAGGTTTTGAATAATTAGCTTTCTTATCTTTATTTTTAATTTATGTGATCTCATTGAATGTCCGCAACCGGATATATCTTCGCTTATTTTATAGAATTACTTCTCCTTGTCCCACTTTTACGTTAAAATCACCCATAATTATTGTTACGCCCTCTTTTTTTAAATGGTGCCATTAGATTATTCAAGTATTTATAGACTTTTGATTTTGTTGTTGTTGTAGCGAATTCAGATCTGCAAAGAGAATCAAAAAGCGATCCCTTTAAACATGAGTAATATATATCATTATAATCACAAAAGCAATAAACACACTAAAGAGCAATTCTAAACGACTATGGTGATTGCAACTACTTATTAGCACTAAGATAGGGAAGATGGTGTTTTAGTCTGGACATGGTCAGACAAGGAACCCTAGAAATTCTGCTACTTTAACTGGCTGTCGCCAAAAATCCTTTGTTAAGTGGACAGTTGAATAAGTGATTGGTGTCATGTTTGTCTGGTTGACCATTAGGGCATAGGTGGTCTGTACCAGGATTTTCTCGGGCTTTATAGCTTTGTAGTATATGACGCCAACCAGACCTTATATGGGCTAGGGTTGTTCTGGTTTCTCTTGGTAGGGATTTTTCGCTATTGTTGATAGGAGCCAAGGATTCTGTTAGGTTTGTTGGAGGATATTGCAGCTGATACAGCTTGCTGGTGAAGGGTATTCAAGTACATTAAGTAATGATATTTCATCATGTAGGTGGTCAAGATGAGTAATGGAATGACACCCTGTGGCAATACATAACGTCGTTTTGATTTTATTGTTGTTGTTATAGCAACTTGAGGTCGGACCCGTAGTTGGATTGATGTTCCTTGGCCTGGTGTTCGTCGTTTGATTTACACCAGTGTCCCTCCGGTGCGTAGAACGTAACGTTGTGGCAGGGTTTTTTAATTTTGTTGATATTGTTACTGTTGCTTTTATTACTGAATCTACTATATTTTGTTTTTGTGCTGCTAATGTTGTAGTTGAACTTGATATTTCTGTTATTATTGATTAAAATGTTGTTACTGTTGTTATTGGTGCTATCAATGTTGTGTGTATTGATATTGATGTTTTTATTGACGAAGTTCCTGTTGATGATGGTCTTATTTTCATAATTAATGATATTGTTATTGTTGTAATTAATGTTGTTGTTGTTTGTGTTAGTATTGTTGGTGTTGTTGTTAGAATTAGTATTTGCGCTGCTGCTAGTAATTGGTGATATAGGGAAACTGGAAATTTCGCAATATGACAAAAAGCAAATAATTATATTTATTTATGTTTTTTATTCGATTGAAGTTTCATAAATTAATTTTTTTTTTTTATATAATAAATCACTTTTAATTTGATTTTTTTTGCACATAATTTAAACAACTATGTTGTTTTTAGTATACTAGTGTATAATATACACTATATGTATAATAAAGAGATTTATTATAAAAAAATTATCTTAAATTGTATTGTTTTTGATATGTAAATATAAAACAATTTGCTCAGAAGTGATAAAAAATTCCTTCAAAAGTAAATCTAACGTAAACTTGCCAATAATATTATCATAATAATAGTACTTACTTTACTTATATTTTTATTTATTTACACAATAAATTTATAGAAAGTTTTAATTTTACTTGCCGAATTGCCGAAAAGTAAAGAAAGTATTAAATTTATGGTCATTGAAATAATTTGAAAGAGGATACGATAAAGTCCTAAACGAAGCAATGCAATAGTTATACGTACGAATTTGTCCATGTTAGAAATCTATTGAAAATTAGTTTTATATTAAGTATAAAACTTCAAAAAAATTAAATCAATTTTCTTGTTCACTAAATTATGATGATAATGAATATTTAATTAGTGAAAAATCTTATAAACTTATAGATACAAAAGTAATTAATTAATTAAAAATTAATAAATATAATTAATTAAATAGTTTTTTTTTATAATGCATCCAAAATAAAGGAAATATTGTGCAAGGTAAACTAAATTTTATTTATTTAATTTTTTTGTTTCTTAAAATTTCAATATATATAATCTTATGTAATTTTTAAAGTATATGTTACAAAGTGAAAATCAATTTTAAAATGCTTTAAATTCGCTTCGTTTAATTCGTATTCGTTAATGTTAAATAAGATCCATATTTTAGCTATAAAAGCTCCATACTAAGAATGCTCCATATTTTAGCTATAAAAAGTGGTTACAAATATCTTTAAGAAAAATTTTATAGTTAAAATATTGTTTAAATAGTAATTTTATTTTCATTTTATATAGGTGTTCATATGTTAACTCTTCTAGTACCAGTTTTGATAAATTTTCTATGTGAGCCAAACAAACTACGATCACAACCAAAGCAATTTCAACAACTTCATGTACATTCATTAAATGTGTTAATGAAAATTGGACCTAAATATCCGCAAGAATTTAAAACTTTAATTGGCCAATCTCACGCAGAATTACGCCGAAAATTAGAAACTGCAATACGGAATAATCAACAACAATTGTCAGTTAATTCTAAAAATGATTGTTCAGAGAATGGAGCTAAATCTACAACCAACATGCAACAGAAGCCTACTATTAAATTAAAAACGGATTTCAGTAATTTTACATAAAATTCGTTATAATATAAAACAATAAAGGACTCAAGCAGAATGCTGGCAGTAAAATTTAAAACATTTTAAAATTGATGTAATTAATGTTTTGTTTTTAAATGATGTCGGTTACTGCAAGTGGAAAAAGCTACCGCAAAGTTTTATGAGCAATGTTCTAAATTTACGAATTTCAGTGCTAGATAATTTCAGAATAAATATTATATTTGAAAATGTAGATGTTTTCTTTTAAATAAAAATTTAAATCCTGGATAACTTTATTTTATTAAAATTGAAATTTTTTGTTTTATTAAATTATAACAAAAATTGTTTTTAACATATTTCCAATCTCATTATTGTATTATATATTATATTTTGACATTATCGAAACATAAATTTAAAAAAAAAGCCCGAAGAAATAAATAATTTTTTTTTTCTAAGTTCACAAACAATAGCTCTCTTCAACATTCTTCGCGCGTCTTGCAATTATATAAACTTAAATATATGTTAAACTTGCTATATTTTCTATCGACAGAAAAAGTTGATTGAGATTGTATTTATTTATCTTAAAATCATATATCATATTATATTAAGTTAAATCGTTAAATAAATATATTGTTTTTTTTTTTTAAATAAATTATGTAATTAACCAACACAAATTGTTTAAGGCGTAAAAGTATATACCATTTTGTAAAATAGTTAGAGCAGATATTTTAATATCCGCAACGATCAAGCGGTAACATTCAGCGCACACTTTTCGTATGTCATTGAATGATAACGATTCGTCGTAGCGGATCTCAGAGTACCTGCTCAGCTGTTGAAGCGTACATTTATAATTATATATAATACGCTATGTGATTGTCAGCTTGAAAATGAACTATTTATTAATTTTACTATTAAAAAAAAACATTAATCTATATTAAATATTATTAAATTATATTTTTCCAATAAACTAATTACAAAAATTATTAACAAAAATTTAAATTACATTTTTCAAATTAAATTAAAATGTGATTTCAGATTTGTGCGTTCCATTAAAAAAAATCCTAGTGTAACAGTGTTTTGTAATTAACAGTCCAACAAAACACAAAACACTGAATTGTTAAAAATTTCATATCTTTTAAGACAGAAAGATTGAATTTCACAGTATGTATTTGATATAATTCGTAATTTTGAGAGACCAAGAGAAAGTACCCTAAATTTTATAAGCACAAACTAGATAACAAAACTAGCCTATATGTCAGTAAGATGCTACAGCAAAATTTTAAATGAACTAAACATAAAAAATGTTCAACACAAAACTAACCGTTTACAAAATATTATTAAAAATTGGATAAAAACTAAAGCTACCGATCCCATCCTTACCAATAAGAGATTATATGAACCTGTGTGCCAATTTACTCGGGCTTATTTAAAATGCGACAAGTGGTTCTAGGAAATGTTCTTGTAGGTAAACTATGTATTCCGTTCTGAAAATATGTTTGTTTAAATTTTAAATACAAACATTTGGTACTATGGATTTTAATTTTCCATACCAATTATGTTTATATAAACTACTATATATAGTAAATTTCAAATAAAAATATTTTAAGGAAATTTTGCAATATTAAACATTTTAATTATTATTAGTGCTAATTTAAAATGATTGTTTTTTTCTTGTAATTAAATACTGTGCCCGTTGATTTTTATTCTATTGGAGGACTGACTGACTATCTAATATAAATGTAATATTAAGAAAATAAAAATATAAAATTGCTACGCTTAGTAATTATACTGTTATATCTTTAGTTATTAATAAGAATTGCTACTGCATGTAACTTATATGTATCTACATATTTTGAATATTTTAGAATTATGTTAGGTTATTATTATAACAAAAGATATTGATGGATACGATTCATAAAAATCAAAAAGATTTATATCCATGACTGATAAGAGTGCATTAAAATAATACACTTTAATATAATTTACTCGAACTCCGACTAAATGTTAATCTCTGTAATAAAATATAAATAAAAATAATGTTATTAAAGCAACCCACTTTATATCTTCCGTAATTTGTTTTCAATCTTACATATACATTTGTTATATAATACACAATTTATACTAATATTTAATGAATATTTTGTTTACTTCCAATTTCTGGTGTTGCACTCTTCTCTTTACGCTTAGGCGATATAAATTTAGAGCTATCCACCGATGCAGACCGCTTGTTGTATGAAACTTCTTTATCATCAAATCGATTTGTACGTTTTTTCTTGTCATCCTCCTCATTGTGCATCCGTTGAAGTAGTTTTTGTTGTACTGATCGTTGTATCTCTTTAGCAGATCGTACTAACTTTTCTGGTTGTAAAACTATTTTTTCTGGTGTATGATTATAACTTCTCATATCTGCATTTTCTCCCTTTTTGGACCAAGATATACTTCTGGAACGAGACCTCGATCGAGACCATGATATTGATTTTGAACGTCGTGTTGATACTAATTTTGTTTTCGATTTTGAACGACTAGTTGATCGTCTTCGGCCTGTTCTAGAGTTTGTTCTTGATCTTGAATGTGTGTGGCGTGATTTAGAACGTGATCGCGATCGGGATTTAGATCGTGATCGGGATCGAGAACTGGTTCGAGTGCGCCGTGACCTATGTCGATATCGAGATCGACTTCTAAATAAAGAATAGAGATTTTATATTATAATGAGACACCAAATATACGTACTTTGATCTCGATCTTGATGCGGATTTGGACCGTCTTCTATGATCATGATCATCATCATATTCATCATCGTAGTTATGTTTTCCAGAAATATTTTTGTGATATTTATAATAATTGTCATTGTTTTCATATGATTGGTACGAATTATTTGATGGATATTGGGCCCGTCTGCCTCGTATACCTCTCCCACGCCCACGGGATCGTATTCGAGGAAAGCCACGATAGTGCATAGATGATCCTGGTAGAAATCCTTGTCGTATACCTGGTGGAAGTCCTGGAAACATTGGGGTAGGATATGGATAAAATCCAAATTGCAACCAATCAGCAGAAGTGACTTCCTGATTATAAAAACCACCATAGGGACCCATTTGACCAGCACCAACGGTTGGAGCACATTTAGTTTTTTCATTAGGTGATGTCGATGAACTGGAAGATGAAGAATTTGATCGAGAACTTTTTTTTTTTTTTTTTTTTTTGATTTCTTTTTCTTTTCGGACGAATCATTAAAATGAGAATCACTTAAGACAGAATCATCTGAACTAATTGAATTAACACTGGGTGATCTATCTTGTTTTAGTTTGCCGTCCAATAATGATAATATTCCAGTCTTCTCTTTCACTTGTTCCAATTTAGATTTTTGCTTTTCTAATAACTCTTCATGTGCTGTTTTATATCGATTTACTAGTTTGTTTCGTAAATCATTAAAACATAAGTTCTTTTTACTGACTTTTTCTGAATTAGTGTATTTGGATAATTTTTCACACTCCTCCTTTATTTTAATTAGTTTTGTTTTTTTAAGCTAAAAAAAATATAGAAAGATTCTAAGAAAATATAACGCTAACAGCAAAAATAAAATATACCTACTTTAATCCTATCAAACAGAGCTTCCAAAATTCTTATACTTTCTAGTTTTTTTTGAGCAATCAATAATTTTTTTTCTTCAGCAAGAATTTTATTTGTAATATCTAAATGTCCTTTCTCGCGCAATTTTTTTAAATGTTTTTCTTTACGTTTTTCTTCACGCTCGTGTTGATTGTCTATTTGTTTTTGTTTTAATTCTTCTTCTTTTTTCCTGCAAAAGATCGCTATCTCTTCAAATGCAATTTAAAATTAATAAAAAAAACTTTTGGGAAAAACCCAAACATAACTTAAATTTATGTAAAAACATAATATGCTATTTTTAAACAAAAGTTAAAATATTTATGATTTCAAAATACCCGTTGTTATTCAAACCTTTCTTTTTCCAATTTTTCCTGTTCAATTTTTTTATTCGTCATTTCTTTTTCCAGTTTAGCACGTTCTTTAGCAATTAATCTATCTCTCACAATATTTCTACGTTTAATATTAGCATCACTCAAGTGTTTTGTCTTATCAAAGGTAACACCGATGTTAACGGCTTGATTTTTATCACCACATTTACGAATTAGTTTTGTTCCGCGAAATTCATCCATAGCTTTTACAAATCCAACATATTCGCTAAATTGAACATATCTAAAATTATTTAAATTTTTTTTATTCTCAATAAATTTATTCGTACATAAAAATGATAATTTTGTACATGTTTTTTTAAATTAATCCTTAATTTTGGAATCATCCAACAGTTTTTAAATATATCCGCGTTATTAATTATATGGGTTGCCATTTATTAATTAATAAATGAATGTCACAATTAAATGAAATAATTAAACAAAAGTTGTCCTAATTTTTGATTTAGAAACTTATTTCACCACTCATTTTCCGTAAAAAAAAAAACGTTAAGTTTCGTATAGACAACATTCTATATTATTTTAAAATTATGTAGTGATATTAAAATTCTATAATACAAGAACTATTTAAAACTACAAAATGTATTTTTTATTGAAATTAAATTCATATTTGTATAAATATGAAGTATTTCTTATTACCATAAACACAATTGTTTTACAGTTAATTTAGTTCACTAGAACAATCAAAGAGAAAATATTAAATAAATTAATAAACTAAGAAGCGGATACTTTACGTACACTTTACACATAATATTTCTTATATATTTGAAATTATATTTTAAGTAATAAATGATCAAAACAGCATACTCTGGTAAGAAGGATCATGACTTAAAAAAATCCATAACTAATTTAATAACGTAGATTCTAAAATAAATATAAAATTGGACTTCAAATACTACAATATTTGATGGTAAAATGGAATTAAACATATTTGTTCTATAGAAAATAGATTCTATAACAACAGTCGAAACAATGAATATTTTTTTATATATTTTTATCAACCATTGCGTGATTTCAAATAAATTATTTCCGTTAAAAGTAAATTATAAAAAAAAATTATAATTGGAAAATTATATCCACAGGAGTAAAATAATAATTAATAAAATAAGTAAAAAATATAATTAACATTTTAAACTATAGAACCCCAGGAGTTTTGAAACTTTTATAGTATGCATCGAAACTATTAGTAATGTTATTTTACCTTCAGTATAGTACGATTAGCCTGTAATATAATTGCCGGACCGTCACTATTAACATTTTTAGGTAATACTCAATGTTACTTAATTCTTAGAATATTATTAATTCGATAAATAACCCTTTTAATTCTTGAATCTGTTATAACAATTATTCAATCTTATTTATTTGCTATATTAAGTTTATTCTTTATTCTAGAGAAGTAAATTAAATTTTTTTTTATGTCAACACATTCAAATCATCTTTATCATTTATAAGACTATAGACCACGACCTGGTTAATTGAGCTATAACTACTAGTTAGATGGATTCATTATTATTAATTTCATTAGGATATTAATTACATATTTAAAGTATGTATCAATGATGAAGGGATATTTTTCGGGAATAAACTTTTTAAGAATTAAATAAAGTCAGTAACTATTGCATTAAAGTATTGATTAAAATTTAATAGTTGCTTTTAGTTACCCCTCAAACATAGTATCTTGATCAAACTTAAAAGTTTTCATTCCAGTTATTTCCGATTTCATTTGTGATCGATATGTATCACAAATAGGGATATCAACATAGCGCACACTTCCAAACTTTTCAAAAATTCTTTTAAAAATATTTTCGCTTGGCTTAACATTTTCATCATTCTCCATGTGCCTTGGACAAAACCATCGAATTGGTAGATTTGTCAAATGAATTGTATCGGGACGCTCTCCTGCTTTCATTTCATCCATATTATTCGCATCGCGAAAAAAGGAGTCCCAATCATGACGATTAGGAAAGTCATCTTTTGCTTCACTGGCTCTTACTTTGAATGAATTAGAAAATCCATTCATTTTAATTGATAATCCATCTATCTGCGACAGTACATTTCGCAGTTTAGTACTGTCTTCTAATTCAGCTTCAAAACGGATAAATTCTAGTGTAGATTTTGATACCTGAAACATTATATTGTAACTTTTTTGTATAATAAACTAAAGTTTTTACCTTTAGTATTAAGTATTTCTCAGGTTTAATGACTTTAGTCAACTTTTCCATAATTTCAAAATTTGATATTGTTTTTCCCATTTTATTTGTTGGTAATGCAACAGAAATATTAAATTTAGCACTTGGCTTAAGATATAAACTGTGCGGAAGATATAGTGGAACACAGTCTGACACATTTGTTATAGTCTGTATATTCATTTTATTTTAATTAACAATATTTATTTTATAATATAAATGAAAAAAATAGTTATGAAAAAAAAAAATAGAAAAATGTAAAAAACAAAATTAAAATTTGGTTTATAGAATCTAAAAAAAAATCTAAGAAAAAAAGTTATTAATTTTAAATACAAATAATCCGACAAAGTTTGCAAATATGGAAAATATTGGGTTTATATTTTTTAATATTTTCTTTTTTATCCTAAAAAAAATGAATGAGACACGAAAATATCTGCCGAAAATACTTTAAAAATTTAACTTTGTACTGCACTGATACGTGATACTGAAATTAAGAAAACGAAAGAATAAAAAAAAAGTGAATGTGGTGTGCCGTCCCCTTCTGCAAATTACCAGCTTAACTTTTTGATTCCGAATTGAGATTTCGAATGGAGACAGAGAACTATTTTTGTGACATATTTAAAAAGTATTTCATTTTTGTTTTATTTCCATTTCGCTAATTCGTTAAAATAATACTATATTTTGTATTGTGTACACGATATGATCATTTTTAGGTTAAAACAAGCTCGACTGACGACGGACGCGACGGACGCAACGGATGGACAAGAAACGTATAAGAATTTTCGATGGGGCAAATCGAAACGGTCTACATATTCTTCAATGACAGTTTATAAACATTTTTTTTTTGTAAAAAAAACTATGTACTTATACTTTAAATTAATTTTTCACACTTATGCTGTGACCAGAGCAGAAATTTACACACACCACCATGTGTTTTGGAAATTTCCTTTTCATATAAATTTTGATAAGCGCCATCTATAATGAGAAGTCGCATGGCTTTTTTGAGATCACAACAGATGCCGGAAGCATCGTGGCTTTTTCTGACAACTTCATTTTTAAAAATAATTTCACTTTGTTTGCACAAATATCATAATAAATGTCTATTATATACCTGTAATAAGAGGCTATTACAAAACTATTTGTGTCCGATTACATTTTTATTAATATTTTATTTATTTATTTAGTTTTACAATTTAAATTGTAAAATGTCTGAAATGTCAAAGCTCACTACTGCATACAGAAAAAAGAAATCAGGTATACATTTCTTTTTTTAGACACCATACAAAACATACATGTCAAAAAAGGAAAGGAGTTTTTTCGACGGAAGGAAATTTCTTCTATGGTCGGTACATAAAAAGGCAAACTCTGCCAGTTGTTATCCACTGAAGTGGCATTGCTGCCATAAGGTAAAGAAGTCTTTTTAAATTTAACTAAGAGATCGTGTTGTCATAGGGACACACCAATTCCATTATTAGACAATCATTACATGGCGATCCTGCCCACCGATCTGCAAAAGAAGCTACAACAACTAATTTCAGAGGAGCCAAAAGCTGGTCCAAAACCGATATCGATAGACGAGTACCGCAGAAGGCACCAAAGCAAGAATCATATAGAAAAAACAGTTGAGCTAGTTGTAAAAAAGACAAGAGGAGGTAAAGCAGTTAAGCAAAGGAAAGAAATAGCAAATTTATATAGACTCGCTGCAATTGCCGTGACTAAGGAAGAAAAACAATATTTCCTAAACCAAGTTAAATTATTGAAGAAAGAGCAACTACATCAAAAAAATATAAGAAAGAAAGAGAGGAAAGATAATGACGCAAGATTATCAAAAATTATAGACGAAACTTTTGAGAAATATGATAAATTTATTTACAATATTCAAAACCAAAATAATACATGTAGCTTAGAATTTAAAAATTAAATAAATAAATAAAGTAAAATTAAATAATAACTTAATATATTAAAGTAAAAATTTAAATATTTTTAATGGGTTCAGGAAGTTCAAAACCTGAAGAAGTAATTACTAACAATAGTGCTGGCGGCGCAGCCAACTTAAATGTTAGGGATGATTTTAAATTAACTACTACACAAACTATAATTGCAGTCATGGTCATTATATTTTTAATTCAATTGTTATACAATCATATAAAAAATTATTTTAGTAAGGCAATTTCTAGAGAAATATCTAGAAGTAATGCTCAAATTGTTTAATTATTAATCTAAAAATTGTTTAGTTATTAAAATTTTATAAAAATAATAATTTAAAAAAAAAATATGTATAATTAAATCATTTCTTTTATTTCAAATAAATTATTCCTATGAGTACATTTGTAGAACTACAAAATTTGGAAGATTCATTAAATAAAATTATATTGATATTTAAGAAAAATCCAAATAGAAAATTTTCTGCAGAATACATTCTTAGTAAACAGACAATTACTAATAAAATTTATGCTAAATACAAATTTCATTATGAATCTCTTTTAAAAATAGTACAACCATCAGAAATATTAATAAGTCATAAAAATAAATTTCGCGACATATATAACGAATTATCAGTAATCTTAAATAAGCATTCTCAAAGTATACTGGGCAACTCAGAAATAACGACGGACGACGAATCTGAAAGTACTGAAACAGTAAAAAAAGAACCAAACATGGCTACATTCCACATTGTAACTACATATAAATTAATACCTGAATTTGATGGTGATACAAAAAATTTAGAAAGTTTCATTAATCTCGTAGAATATATTAATGATACATTGAAAGATGATGAAGAAAAGAAAAAATTGATTACTTTCATTATAAAAACAAAACTTTCAGACAAGGTTAGAATAAAATTAAGGTCATTTTAAAACCCAAACACTTTATTAGAATTCAAAAAAGTTTTTAAACAAATTTTTAAATCAAATACTACATCGCTAAAAATACATACCGACTTAACCAAAACAAAGCAAGCAAATATGAATATAACAAACTTTGCAAGTAAAATCGAAAATTTAACATCGCAGCTGAATACACTACAAAAAGTCGAACAAGGTGAAAACAACAATGAGATTATTGGTACACTAAATGACCAAATAGCTTTAAATGTGTTTAAGAATGGTCTAAATGAACCAATAAGGACAACTGTATTTGCAAAGACTCTGCAAGAAGCCATACAATTAGCATCTGAAATTGAACAACCTGCTGATTTTGCAAGTTTTAACCAGAGCAATGACAAAAATCAATAATAAAAAACCCTAAAAGACAAATCAAGAAGCGGTTAAAATAAAGCCTGATCAACTTTATATATGAAACTGTACTTCGATATCAGAAATAAAGAATGTGAAAAAATTAAAGTGTGAAGAAGAAAGAAAAATGCTCAATAATAATAAAAGTGTGCACAAAAATAAAATTAATACAAGTTTGCCAAAAATTGATATAAATAAAAAAGAAGTTGTAGTAGGAATTAGCGATAATCCATATCAGAACTTAGGTTTGATCTTGGAGAAGCTGATTTTCGAAATGAAAAATATAAATATAAATAAGCTAGCAATAAAGAGTAATGATAAAATATTTGAGTATATAAATATAAATTAATTAAAAGATATATTTAATGATTTAAATAAAAGAAGGCAAACAGATTTAAAAATAATGATATATAATGGTCCTGTAAATATTGAAGATGATGTCAGAAAAATGACATAATAAAAGAATTCCATGATTCTTCTCATTCCGGAGGACACACAGGTGTAAAAAGAACAATAAATAAGATAAAATAAAGATATATCTGGAAAAATTTAAATAAAATGGTAAAGCATTATATAAATAGTTGTAAGGTATGTGCAAAAAATAAACAAATTAAACATACAAAAGAAAAAATGGTGATTACAAACACTCCAACAACTAGCTTTGAAACAATATCAATTGATACAGTTGGGCCACTCTTAGACCAATAAATAATTTGAGATGCATCTTAACAATCCAATGTGAACTTACTAAGTACATAGAAGCGATACCACTGGAAAATAAAGAAGCCAATACGATAGCAAATGCATTAGTGGAACAATTTATACTTAAGTACGGTAGTTTTAAAACCTTAAAAACTGACCTAGGTACAGAATTTGTGAATGAAGTATTCAAGAACATATGTTCATTCTTCGATATAAAACATGTAACTTCAACACCATACCATCACGAAACACTAGGATCAATAGAGAGAAACCACAGGGTACTTAATGAATATTTGCTATCATTTGTAGAAGACTTTAACTGGGATAAATGGATACCATACTATGTATTCACTTACAATACAACACCACACACTGATACAGATATATCACCTTATGAACTTGTTTTTGGAAAACTTGCATGTTTACCGACGGATAAAAAATTAGCATATGATAAACTAATCTACAATTTAGATAATTACGCAGAAGAACTAAGATTTCGATTACAAGAAGCTCGTAAAAAAGCAAAAATATTATTAGACCTTGCAAAAACTAAACGGAAACAATTACATGACAAGACAACAACACTTTAAAAGTATCGATTGGAGATTTTGTATGGTTAAAAGTAGGTAATCGTAAAAAATTAGAACCACCATACAAAGGACCCTATGAAGTTGTAGAATTAAATGGTGTAAATACCAAAATTAAAATAGGAAATGATATAAAAGAAATTCATAATAATAGATTAAAAATAACTGATAAACAAAATAATAATATGATTAATTAGATTTATACATTAATATTAAAGTTTATAGTTAGAAATTCAATTAAATTTACTTTCTCTCATTATTAAAAATTAACATTAAAAAAATTTCTTTATATAAATTTTTTTTTTTTAAAGGTGGAGGGTGTAATGCATTCATTCATTCACCTTTAGTATAAAAAATAATTGTAATATGATATTAATTTTTATTTTCAATTTATATACATAAAATATTAGAATAAGATATAATATTAGTTTATAAAAATATGCATAATTGACAAATTCCTTAAATTTAAGTAAGAAAGGTAATAGAATAAGAATTTGCTGTATAAACATAATTAGGGTATATAAAAGTCGAAAATAATCAATAAAATACACTTTTCAATCAGAAGTCAATCAATCACTTTTATTTGAAATAGAGACAACCCGCCCTGAAAATAAAGCGAAAAGTAAAAACTTCTTAACAACTAAGAAGGCAAACTCTGCCAGTTGTTATCTACTGAAGTGGCATTGCTGCCATAAGGTAAGGAAGTCTTTTTAAATTTAACTAAGAGATCGTGTTGTCATAGGGACACACCAATTCCATTATTAGACAATCATTACAATTGACACACAAACAAATTGGTTCGCCAGAATTAACAACTACTAGCCACATAGCAAAAGATGCATCATCCAAGCAGATCAAATTTTGTGGTGAATTTTATGCGGATCTTAGCATTGGATTTTCAACTAAAAAAGGTAAAATTTTTGTTTTAAGCAACTTGAATGTTTTAGGTATTGATTTAATTGACAAATTCAATCTATGGGAACAGCCACTGACGTCATTTTGCAACACAATAAACCTTGAAAATATAACGCAAGTAATTCAAGATATAAAACAAAAATTCCCAGATGTTTTCAAGAATGAGCCGGGTCACTGCACGAAATATAAAGTAAATTTAGCAATAAAACCAAGCGCAGTGCCAGTATTTATGCCAAAACGCACAGTGGCGTACGCATCATTAGCACAAGTTGATGATGAACTCAATCGATTAGAAAACGCTGGTATAATATCACCAATTCATTATTCAGAATGGGCAGCACCCATAGTGGTGGTAAAAAAACCGAATGGTAAAATTAGAATTTGCGCTGACTATTCAACTGGTCTCAACAATCAGCTAGAACCGCACAGTTACCCGCTACCTTTGCCAGATGACATATTTGCAAAAATGGCAAATTGTAGAGTTTTTTCAAAAATTGACTTATCTGATGCTTATATGCAAATGGAAGTTGATGATCAAACTAAGCTAATTCTAACAATTAATACTCACAAAAGGTTTATATGCATTCAACAGGTTGGTACCTGGTGTGAAATCAGCAACCGGCGCTTTTCAACAAGCCATTGAATTTTTTTTAGCTGGTATACAACATTGTTCTCCATATTTAGATGATGTGTCCATAGCAACAAAAACTATAGAATTAAATTATGAAATTATGCTAAAAATCTTACAAAGATTTTCTGATTATGGTCTAACCATAAACTTTGGCAAATGCATATTTTTCGCCCCAAAATACAAATTTCTCGGACATATTATCGATCAACACGGAATTAGACCTGATAAAGCAAAAACAGAAACAATTAACAATTTACCAGCTACAAAGAATATTAGCGAACTACGATCGTTTCTTGGTGCTATAAATTATTATGGCAAATTCATCAGACAAATGCGCGAATTAAGAGCACCACTAGATGAACTTCTTAAAAAAGATGTTAAATGGCATTGGTCACACAAATGTCAAGAATCTTTTAAAAAATTTAAAAAGCTATTAACGTCTGATCTTTTACTAACTCATTATGATCCATCATTGTCAATAACTGTAGCAGCCGACGCATCAACAGCTGGCATTGGTGGTAGAATTTCGCATACAATGTCTAACAATTCAGAAAAAGCTATATATCATGTATCACGCGCTCTAAATTCAGCTGAAAAGCAATACAGCCAAATTGAGAAAGAAGCTTTAGCATTAGTGTTCACCGTGACCAAATTTCATAACATGACGTATGGCAGGAAGTTCACACTTCTAACAGATCACAAGCCATTACTTGCAATTTTTGGGTCAAAAAAAGGTATCGCCACACATACAGCAAATAGACTTCAACGGTGGTGTATAACCTTAATGGCTTACGATTTCGACATAAAATATGTTTCAACCCAAGAATTTGGTTATGTCGATATGTTATCACGCCTAATAAATAATAACGTTAGTCCAAATGAAGAATTCGTCGTAGCTGCATTGACTTCTACAGTTGAAAATGATGTATCAGAAGTATGTCAACAAACCATCAGTCACTTACCTGTCACATACAACATGGTAAAAGCGGCTACAGCTAGAGACAATACATTAAAAGAAGTTTGTCAACATTCAACAAATGGATGGCCTAAGAATTCGAAGAACATGTCAAATAAGGTAAAATGTTTTTTCTTACGTAAAAATTTAATTTCAAATATAGACGGATGCATTATGTATGGTGATAGACCATACCAAAAACGCATCATTAAGCAATTGCACAAAGGACATTTAGGAATCGAAAAAATGAAAGCGATTTGTAGAAGCTATGTATTGATGCAGACATAGAATACTACGTAAAAAATTGCCAAAATTGCGCTTCTGCAGCAAAATCACCAACTAAATCTACATTATTTTCGTGGCCAAACACACAAGCTCCAATGGAAAGAATTCATGTGGACATAGCTGGTCCACTCAAAGATGTTTTTTTACCTGGTAATAGTTGACGCATTTTCGAAATATCCAGAAATCGTATCAACAAAATCAATTACGTCATCAGCCATATTAACAATATTATCAACTTATTTTTCGCATTTTGGTCAGCCATCAAAAATCGTTTCGGATAATGGCTGGTTTCTGGTTGTGGGTTGTGGGTTTTTTGTTGTCAGCTGTTATTTATTTATGTTTGTTTATTTATTATGGTTTATTATAGTTTATTATTTTTATTTGTTTTGGTTTGTTGTTATTTATTTATTATATTATATGTTATTATATATTATTATGTTTTAATTATATATTATGTTTGATTGTGATTTGTCATCCTTCATTTATTGTGATTTGTGATTTGTCATCAAATTTAAATAGAAAATGTATGAATTGTACTTCTACTGTGCACAAAAACAATTAACACTGTGGAGTGTGGACTATGCACGAGAACGACAGAAGAATGAAAATAAAAACTAAATTATATTTATATATGATATGATATATTGTTATGTTTGCATGTATGAGAAAATAAAATTATTATAAATGCTTGTTGTATTTGTATGTGTGTAATTTGAGAGAATATTCTATTGTGTTCTCACATCAATTTTAAATCAATTTGGAATCAGAAAAATTGATTCCGAATGGTGCTTAAAGGGCTACTTTGTATTCTGATGCGTTTTAATCTGTTTGGAGCTTATAACACTTTCAAAAATTTGACACATTAAATTTGACCCGTCTTCGACAAAATTTCGACATTTTCAGTTTTTCGTTTTGTTCACTAATGTAGTAAATCGAGTAAATCTAATCTCCACGATCTCCACTGACATATAAATTATATTTTAAATGTCTCAAAATTCCAAATTTTTACAAATAATTTCAAGAGCGTGCGAAATTGAAAGCAAATATGCTGTAGCAAACATTGATGATATAGTCGAATATATATTTGAAAATAATTTTCCTAATCTTTTAGAATGCAGTAAGAGAACAGAATCTGATATTGAAATAAATATACCAACAGAAAATGTGAAAGTTTCAAATGATGATTTCTGGATTTTTGGATATGGATCATTAATATGGAAAGCAGATTTTCCATATATTTCTAAGAAGCTCGGCTACATACGCGGTTATGAGCGTAAATTTTATCAAAACAGTATTGATCACAGAGGAACTCCACAAAAACCAGGAAGAGTTGTAACTCTAGTTGCTTCAGCAGATTATCATAGAGTTTATGGAATGGCTTACAAAATAGCTAAAAAGGATCAAGACAACGTTTTAAATCATTTGGACTATCGAGAAAAAAATGGATATAGCAGATGTTTTTTAGAATTTTATACTTATCCAGAATGTGATAATAATACTCCAGTAAAACAAATTCATGCAATAACATATATTGCAACTCACAATAACGACTCATATGCTGGCCATGTATTTGAGGAAATCGAAATTGCAGATCAGATTTATAACGCCATTGGTATAAGTGGTACAAATCGTGAATACGTATACAAATTATCAAAAGCAATGAAATTTTTATTCAGCGAAGTTGAAGACAGTCATCTTTTTAAGTTAGAAAAACTATTACGAAGCAAAGAAGAACGAAGCTATAATATTGCACAAACCGTAAGACGTGAAATTAGAAATGTTTTAGATAATTTAGGCACAAAATATATTGAAGATAATTCTTTTGATTCAAATAATTTTAAAATAACTATATCTTTAATACAACAACAATACTGTGAAAAATCATATTTATTAGATAAATAAATAATTTTAATTAAATAAGTTGTGTATTTTGGAAGGATACTCGTACTTTTATATCGAATCTGTTATATACTTGGTTTGATTAAATTGATAATAATTTATTAATAATATATATAAATAAAACATTCAATTAGAGGACACTGATAATTTCATCACGACATAGTTATTTTAAATGAATTACCATTTTCTGAAATTTTTACATATTCAAATTGATTTAATGCTTCTTACATCATGGATTATTCATTAATAATTAAAATGTTATGGTATCTTACAAAAAATAGCTGCAATCTGATAAAATAAGTTCACTAAGTTTCAAAAGAATGTAAAGCTAAATCTACTTGATATTGAATTAATTCTTTCTTTTCCTCAAAAATTTCTTGTGCTAACATATTTTTTTTATACTCGAGCAAATTATTTTCTTTTAAATAGTGTTCTATTATTTTTTCATACTCTCCGGTCTCTTCTGAATTACTTGTTTTACATATTACCGGTTGTTGTTCAATTGCAGCGTATATTTTTTTAATTCTTAATATCTCAGTTCTTTCAACGTTAATTTTAGTTTGTAATTGCTCTTTCCACTGCAATAGTTCTTGATTTAATAACTGAAGACGAATTAATGATAAATAATCAGGATGCGATTCTGGTACCATTAATAGTCCAGACTTATGTAAATATATTTTATCGGGATTAGTAGTGTGCGAAGGAGAAATATTACCACGAGTATCAAGTATTTCATTTTCAGGAACAATTATTAATTCTTTTGGTATTTCTTTTTTTTCTGAATTGGTTAGGGAATCAGTTGCGGATACTACTCTTTCAATTTTTGAAAACTCATCTAAACCTGATTTTATTTTTATATGTTGATCTGAAGAACTTTCATTTAATTCGACTGTAACTCCACTTGAATCACAATCATCTTCATTATATTTTTCTTGTCGTTTCTCAAATAAACGTAACTTTCTTTTTAATTGAGTTATAATCCTTTGTACTTCCCACAATTGCTCTTCTCGCTTTTTTGAGACAAAACCAGCATTCATTTCTGTATGGATTTGTTCTAAAAGACTTTCTTGTTTGCGCAGTTCTTTCTGAATATCATTTGGAGTTTCAGGTAATTTAGGACTCGACGCTGTAATTGGAGGAATGTATCTGGAAATGAAAAAATATAAATTTAAATATATTATTTTATACCAATGCTATATCAGTAATCTTAAATTATTTGCTTTCAAAAAAAAGTGTGATATTTTTAGATATAGAATTTTGTGCAATTCGTTTTCGAAGTAAAAAACTGTGGAATAATGAAACTAATACATTAAAGTATAATTCCGTGTTTTTAAAAAATCGCTTAAAATGAATAAAATATAAAAATTGGGACACGGTTTTTAAGATGTAATCATAAAATAATTATATTTATGAATCTTACATTTCATTTTTGTAATTGTAGTCTAGAATAGCTCGTAAAAACGTAAAAATTTAGTGTATTTTTATATTTAATCATGCATAAATGTTAGCTTACTTTATTAATTCGATATTTGGAAACAAATTTTTACAGTGACATAATAATGCCACCAGCAAACGGTGAGACATTTGTAATGGAGGACACAAAAATACTGCTAAGTTTTGTGCATTTAATCTATTTAATTTTTCATTCTTAATAACTGAATTAAAATGCAATAAAATCCATCCTAGAAGTGTTTGATTACATCTTGGTAATTGATTCAGAAGATTATGCAATTCGTGTTCATCCGAAGCAGCTTCTTCGAAACACGGAATTAGATCAGTTGTCAGAATTGGTTCTGGCAATTCCCTAAATTGTTTGATAAATAATTCCAATTTAAAACATATTTTTAATAAATTCTTTAAATAAAAAACAAATACTTCAAAAATAGTTTTAATAAGCCACATGCTGTTGGAACATCGAAATCATCACTAATTCCTTGTGTCTCTCTATTGTTATAAAGACGTTTAAGTAAAAGTAGTTTTCTTTTTATTGGTTCAACTTTGTAAATTTGTTCATTTTGAAGTCCATGTTCTTGCAAATAGTCAATACAATCTCTAACTACTAATGGTAAATCAATTCCATCGTGACAACAACTTCTTTCTGTTGCCAAACTTACAGAAACACCAAAAACAGGCTGCACGTCTCCAAGTTCAAGAACTTCTTCAGATATTTTAATTTTTTTATCTTTTTTATCCTTTTCTTTATCTTTTAATTTGTCTTTCTTATCCTTTTCTTTTTTATCTTTTTTTTTTTCTTTATCTCGTCCTTCAGAAATATCCTTCACATCTTTCTCCAGTTTGTCTTTTTCTCGAGATTTTTCACGTTTTTCTTTGCTTTTAGTTGTACTAAATTTAAAAGCTTTCGATTTCTTCGATTTAGACGGACTTCTAAAACAAATAAAGAATTTGTATAAGTTATTATTACTGAATACCATTCATACCAGCCCGCAGAAATAGTTTTTAAAACAATGTATAACAGTATATTGTAAAGGAAAACAAATTTGGAAATATGGTAAGTATCCAAGTTGAATACACAACATAGTTTTAACTTGAAATGCGATAAAATTGCAACGTGGTAACTAAATTAAATTAAAAAATGTAGCAGAGTAAATAATAATAAAAAAAATACTTTTTAATAAATACAATTATATGTCTTATATGTGTGTTGTATGTTTGCAAAAAAATCTCTAATCTGAAATATTTTAGTTTTTCTATAGTTTGAGGTGATGCAGTAAAACAGATTGTAACAAACAATATATATATATATTGTATATATAAAAATATAATAAACGATGTAACAAACGCTTAAAAATACGTAACAAAGATTACATTTATACTCTGTATGAGAAGTGGGATATTAAAAACCATAATGTAAATAAAATAAAATAAGATTAAATTTTAAATAATTATTACTAACTTTGATTCAAGATCTTCTTCAGGTGAACTCTCTCCATCCAAAGTAGCGTATTTCAAATCCTTTTTATCCTTTTTATCTTTTCTACGACCAATTAACAAATCCTTTTTACTTACTCTTTCGTGATCACCATCACTGACTGAATTTAAATTTAATATTAATTTTATACTTTGAAACTATAGATAATAAAAATAAACTTACATTCACTTTCTTCTTTTTTTTTAGATCCTTCTGATGCATACAACCCTGGAAAATCTCTCTCAACATCTGGACTCTCAAAATCCATTACGTAAATGGAGATGCTTCAATGTTTTTATTATATGGATATGACAGCAATTACAACCAAAATTTAATATTGCCAAAATATAAAAAAACAACCTCTGTGTAAATATGTAAATATATATCAACAAACAAAACAAAATCTAATGCCATCTTACCAAAAAACGGTTGTTATTTGTTGGTCACCAAATTTTATGATTGTCGCTGTTGCGCGAGATATAAACTACAAAAAAAATATATAAACTGAAAATAGTATCAAAAATATCGAAAAAAGTACGGAAATATATCGAAATTCATTAGCAATAACCCACTGAAGCGCATAAGCCTTACATAAGCCTTATACTGGATTCATAATGTGATTGCCGCAACGTAAAGCAAAGCAAAGCGAAGTTTCCAAAACGATATAAAAAAAAATCAATTCATAATGAATTATGTTTTAGGCTTTAAATGACATTACTTTACATATGTTTTTATTTGAAAATATAATTTTCATAATAAATATTTGACAAATTTTACAATGAAAAATTTATTTTATAATAATTGTGACATTTCAAAACTTTGATATTCGTAAAAGTTAAAAGTTGGGCAACTTTTGCTCCGCTTTGCTTTGCGCCAATCTCATTGAGAAAGGAAACACACTATTTTCATATAGTTTAAATTTCAACTTTGCTTTACGATGACTTTGCTTTGTATTGCTTTTCTCATTATGAATCCAGCATTATGTATCCCTTATTCGTAAGGCTGACATACACCTTATCCGTCCATAACAAATACATTAGTCAGCGGAATTTTTATGAAACTTTATCATTGATAACAGATGGCACTTTTTAAATTATTTTATTTTAAAAGCGCCATCTATGATTTATTTTAAAAGCTCCACAATTTTTTTTCGGTTTACTAAATAAAAACATATTTTCAAACATTTTTTTTTTAAATGTTTATTTAGTTTTTTTTAAATACTAAAATATATAAGAAAATAAATAAATATATAAATAAACTATTTTTAAACTGGCAGATTGCGTTTTTTATTTTGTTGCTGCTGTCTACTCTTTTTTTGGTACATCCGGTTATGCGATGAAGTAATTTGTTTTCTCATGCATAGTTCGTACTCCTGGTATGTACTATATTTCGATTTCCAAGCTTCTGCAAGATACAATTGAAAACATAAATATTTTTTAAATGCTATAGTATTTTATAAAAGTAAAAATTATAGCTATCAGTGGTTTACGGTTAACATTTTCATTTGCTTTATTACTAATAAAAGTGAACATTTTATTAAAAAGTTTTATTTGAATTGTAATTTATATTCAGAAACCATATTTAAGGAAGCTTTGGAAAATGTTGAAATTGGTATAAAAATAAACGGTGAACTTTTAAATAATATCAGATTCGCAGACGACACAATGCTACTAGCTGATAATTTTAATGACCTTCAATTGCTATTAACAAAGGTGAATAAATATTGTTTAAAATATGGGTTGAAAATAAATATTTAAAAAACTAAATACTTAATTATGGGTAAAGAAACAGATGAAAATCATGTTTTGAAGCTTAACAACGAAATAATTAAAAAGGAGAGTCGCATAAAATATTTAGGAACATTCATTGAAGCAAAAAATAGCAATAAAACCGAAATTTGGTCCAGAATAGAGCAGGCAAGAGCAGCTTTTAAAAATATGAATAATATTTTTTGCAAAAAAGATATAAACATCCCGCTAAAGTTGAGATTGCTTAATTGTTATATATGGTCTACTCTTTTGTACGGGTCCGAAGTATGGACTCTACATAAAAACGAAATTAAAAGATTAGAAGCATTTGAAATGGGGACCTATAGAAGGATACTCAAAATTCCCTGGACAGACAGAGTTACCAATATTGAAGTGTTGAACAGAATTGGTAGGTCAAAAGAAATATTAAATATCATCAAGAGAAGAAAAATTGGATATATTGGCCATATATTTCGAAATGAAAAGTACAGAATACTGCAGTTAGCACTTCAGGGTAAAATATTAGGCACCAGAAGAAGAGGTAGAAAACCAAAATCGTGGTTGAATAATCTGGAAGAATGGTGTAATTTACCAGCTAACATTATAATGTCCAAAGCCAGATCAAGGGAAGAAACTAAATTAATGATGTCCAACCTCCATAGTGGAGCAGAACTCTAAGAAGAAGAAGAATTTATATTAATATAAATAACTTCTGCGAAAAATTTCACATATTTCAACAAAAACAAAAACATATTTCAACAAATATAAAATATTTTTTTTAAATTTTATGTTTCAAAGCCTATGTATTTTTTGTTAGTGTAAACCAGACAGGATTTCTGTCCCGACAGAAAAATCACGATTTTTCTCTAGACAACTTTTCAGATTTTTTTGTAGATTTTTTTTGACATTTGTTAATTTGCAAATGGCGATATTTGATAAAAATGTAATATTTGATCCTGAAATTTAAAATTTAATAACTTTGGGGTGATTATTTGGCGGAAAAAAATAGTTTACTACTAAATAAATAAAAGATACATATGATTGAGGTGTGAACAACTATATTATTAAAAATATTTTTATTTTAATATTTTTATAGCTAATTGTTTTCTTGGTGACGACATGATTAAAATGAAATGTTAGACAGAAATATCTGACATCAAATAGCCAGCGTGTTTTTTTTACTTGTCAAAAAAAAAAATATCAGATAGAAATGTCTAATATTTCTATCAGGAATTTATTGCTAGTGTAATCACAGCGTAAGTTATTGCGTAAATGACATAACACAGCTGATTTTAATCAGCTGTTTTATATTATTGAAAAAATTTAATAACTATTTTTTGCAGTTGTTGAATTGAAAAGTGAAAAATTTAAATTAAAACTTATTATTAAAATTATTATTATTAAAATTTATTATTAAATAATTACTTATTATTAAAATTTGTAGCACCATCAATTTTTGAAATTATTTGATAATGAATTTAGTTGTCAAATTCCTGCGTTGGCAACTTTACGCGCGTTGAAAGTTCAATTTTTCGAACTTTTGCGTTTGCGTTGAGATTAACTAGTCCCATACATTTTATATAGATTGAATATTTTTCTGACAGTGCGCTGAAGCGCGTTGTCGTTGCGTATGTTGAGACTATCTCTGGGGTTAAATTTTGTGTTTTGATTGTGGGTGTTTTATAAATTGACGTATTTAATTTCAATAAATTTAAAATGTCGTGGATTACAGATATTGCTGGACGAGCTGAAAATATTTTAAATAATATTGACAAAAATGCTGCAAACGTATTACAACAAACTTCACGTTTGGGTGAAGAATGGACAACAAAAATATATAATAACGATAACAAATCGAATCTTTCGAGTAGTTCTTTAGGTGATTTAAGCAATTCTTCTATAACACGAACTAAGCCGGAACCGCTGATTCAGAATGTAAAAGCAAAATACAGATCTCCCATTAAAAATTCTAATATTTCAATATCAACTTCAAATTGTTTAGCGGAACCAAATGAAATCCTTAAATTAAACTGTGGCGACGGCGAAAGTCCCGAAAAAAATTGTGGAAATTTTGTAGATGCTAAGAAAGATTTAATGAAATTTAAAGTCATATCAAATGAATTAGAAGAAAACGAAATATCCGGCAATAAAGAAGATTTAATACAACATCAATATGAGGAAAAAATTCAACAGCTAGAAAATGAATTAATATATATTAGAAGTGAAAAGAATGACTTATCTAATAAATTAAATGAATCTTGCGATTTAAATAATATTTATATGAATACTATATCTGAATTAGAGATAAACTTAAAAAAATCTAAAAAAAAAATTATGGAAATTAATGAAAAACTTGGTTGGCAAACTAGAGAAACTGAACAAATGAGATCAGAATTGGAAAATTATCGAACAAAAGCTCAAAACACTTTACAAATGAAGGATAAAATTATAGAACATCTCAAAAGTAGTTCTGATGAAAATGAAGTAAGTATAAAATATAATGGAAATATTTTAGAATTTGAACTTAATAGCTTGAGGGAAGAAAATTTTATGAGAACGAAGGAACTACAAGATAAAATAAACCAAGTTGAAGACCAAAAAATCCTTATTAAAGACCTGAGTCAGAAAATCCTTGATACAAAAAGTAAATCTCAAGACACTGTAACATCATTAACGAATTGTTTTAAATTAGAGCAAGAAAAAACTATAAAACTAGAATCACAATTAAAAATTATTAATCAAGAAATTTTAGCAGTGCGGCAAGAGTTCAACAAACAAAATCAATCATTTTCACGAGAACTGCATCAAAAAGAAAAAGAAATATTGATGTTCCAAACCAAAGCATCAAAAGTGGCCGAAAAATCTGATTTAAATAATACTGAAGTAAAAATTAATTCTTTAACACAAATTCTTTTTCAAAAACAAACCGCTATTGAAACACTAACGATTGAAAGAAATGCATTAAATTTACAATTAGAAAAATCTCAGGTATAGACATAATAATTTTGTGAATACTTTTAAATTAATGAAAAATGTTATAGGAACAACTTCATCAAGTAATTTCGGTAAACAGACCACAAAGAACACAAATAATAAATGTTAATGATACGGATGATGGTAATATATATTCAATAATATTAAAATTTATTAAAAATATATCGGTATACTTTCTAGTTAAATCCCAATTACCCTTAATTATGAAAGAAACACCTTTTGATACAAAAGTAGCTAGACGAGTTAAACGTGCGTATTCCTCATTTGACTCAGCTGGAATTCGAATTGGAGTATTTTTAAGAAGATATCCGCTCGTTAGAATTCTGGTTTTTATGTATATAGCTTTATTACATATATGGGTAATGTTTGTTTTATTATCTTCGACACCCACATAAATCAAAAATGTGTTTAATATTTAAATGTATATACAAATATAAAAATTTAATTCTAATAAATATAAATTAATTCATTACAAATTATTATAAACATGCGTTCGAATTCCATACAGGCAATCCTCTATATACAAGACCAACTACATCGTGAAGTTTTTGTGATGAATCAGAACGAATTTCACATAATATAGCAGCTAATCTTGGTTCATATTCATTTTTGTTATTTTGCTGATTAGTTTCTGCAACTAATATACCTTTCCTCCATTGTACTTTATTGAATATACACCAATGTTTTTTATTTTTTGAAGGTATCCATGTACTTAAAATTCTGGTTGAATAATTATCTAATGTAAAATCTAAACCCACATTAATTAAACCAATTACTGCCGGGCATAAAGCGGCATGAAAATATATATGCTCACCTTTAAATTCTGAATGTAAACCCGCAGATCTTAGTCTAACAGATTCACATCCGAATAAAAATGTGACAGATTTGGAAATTTTCTTTATTCCTGTTTTATAATTATTGAAAAGATGCATACCAGAACCGTGGCCACAATAAACGTAAATACCTTCAGACGAAAATATTTCTTCTATTTTTTCATTTGTTGGTATATCACTATAAAAACAATTCCAATGTGGCAGCCAGTAACTGAAAAATAATTTCAATCTCTTTTCCATCAAGTCTAAATTTTTTTCTGGGTTAATAATGCAATTTCCATTTTTTACATCAATATGTAAATAACCATTAAATATTTCATTTTTAAATTTCATGTACAGTTGTTTCAAAATATTGTATGAAGATATTCGGCAAATTTCCTGCGTTGTATTTAACATTTCCCATGGAAAATGATCTAGTAGTTCATCTATAATTAAAATACAAGGAGTTAAAGGATATATATAGTAAGTTTCTCCCTTTTGATTTATTAAAAAGTTGAATATTGTTTTTGATAATAGAGAATTCTCATTTTTAATTAGCTGTTGAGTGGCATCCCTAATATCATTTTCGCTTAAATATTTTACATGTGGCACAAGCATACTAAGTAATATTCTATTAAAATTATTCAAATTAAATTTATTACAAAATGCATCAACTTCTGCAAAAATTTGCTGTTGTGTTTTTATATCTTTTTCATGCACATTTCCAGTTAGTAGACAAACCCATGGGCCAATAGTCTTTGATAAACTTTTAATACCTTGAGCTATTTTATTATCTATAATTTTTAATTCTTTTTTATATTTCTCCTTGCACCTTATTTCCAATATTTCATAATAACTTTTAGGTATAGTGTTACCGTTTAATTGAATAATTGGTTGAATGTCTGGAAATTCTTCACTTCGAGGATGTTTAATTATTGTTAAAAATACCGGAAGTTCTGCGTTAAGAATTTCATTTTTTGTTGAAATAGTCATATTTACATCATAACCTTTACATATATTGATAACAGTCCATTGTTGTGGTATTTTTTTTATAAAGTTAATCATATTTGATACTTCTTTTTCTGGATCAAATGTTTTTATTGATGTATTATTATCTTGCGTTAAATATTTTAAATTTTTTTCATTCGCAAAATCAAGCAGCTCATTGGAATGTACTTCATTATTTTTGGGTAAAACAAAATCAAATTTTTCTGTTTTTGTGTTGATATATCCAAAATGGTGTATAGTGTTGTACCTAAAACAAAGTGCCTCAAGTTGATAATAAGCAGATAGTGAATAATTACCATTTTCAAAATATTCCTGTGCTTTTTTTAAATATATATTTCGCATATCGGGAGATGCAAAATTTATATTTTTAATATGGTTGTATGCTAAATAAATACTATCAGTCTTTTTATATTCCACTTCCATGATAACTCTTTCTGGGTTATGTTTTGTTGTTTTTTTTTTCAGGATCGTTTAATTTAAATTTTCAAACTATTTAGGAACTCAATGCTCGCATATTAAAATTAAAAAAATGCACTGGCCCTGGCCGGACAGTACAAAGTACAAAGCAAACAGATTTAAGTATGAGTCACATACTTCCGACAAGTTAAGTACCGACAAGTTAAGTAAAGTAGCCATTTTGACGTCTTCATATAATTTGTATGAAAAATCGATTGGTCAGTCACATAGTGCGATTCGAAACGAATTGAATCGAGAAAGTTGAATTGATTTCTACTTTTGCGATTCCACTTTTCCAAACTTTTGAATTTGACAGATAATTTCAATTTGACTTTTGCCAAAAAATTTTATAGTTTGCGTGTTTAATAATTTCATACAATAGTTTTTTTTTTACAATTTAAAATTTAAAATTCACTTTAAATTAAAGAATTCTATGATAACTATTTAAATATATTTTTAAATGTATTTTATCGTGCATTGCCAGAATTACGGATGATTTCTAGAAATTGCTTTGATATTTATTGTGATCCAGTATTAAATGGTACAATTGATAGTAATGATGTTACAAAATTATGGCGTAATATATCTGGTCCTTTAAAAACAGCATTATCGTCATTTAATATGAGAACTGATAATTCCTTAGATGTAAACTTTATAAATTTTAAAAATGACTTATATATAATGTAATGTTAGAACCAGAATGACGCGGCAAGCTCTCGCGTCGCGTTTGACAACAACGCTTCAAAAGTAGAATGTATAGGCATATATGAAATTGCCCACAATGTAGCGTCGCGTTGATGCGGCAATTTTGCCGCGACGCTTGAGTAGACCTACTTTCTACTTTTGCCGCTTGCCGCGTATAAATTTTAATTTCGAATGTGTCAATAAATTTATTTATTAAAATTTTTTAAATTCAATCATTTCAATTAATATTGTTTAGAATTATTTTAATTTATAATGACATAATATCCATAGATATTAGAATTTATTTAATTTTTTCCATTAAATAAATTGTTTACAATTTTTTCAATGTGGTTTGAAAAAAACTCATTGCGTCGCTTTTGACTTTATACGCTTCAAAATTCGAAATTTCAAAAGCGACGCGACATTTTGCCGCTTCATTCTGGGTCAGGCATAATGTAAAATATATTTTTATTTTGTAGTCAAAGGAATATGTAGATCAAAATATTGAAGCTAATCAAAGTATTAAACGATAAGTACAACCATATCATGCAAAATTTCTTTTGATTGCATCTTTTTTGGCTAGTCACAATGCACCAAAAGATGATAAACGTTTATTCGTTAAAAGCAGTAATAAACAAAGAAAAGACTACAAACTATTAATGCTAATGCTAAGGTTATTTAATGTATATATTGGTACATAATTTATTTTTATTTTTCTATGGATGTTTGGTTCAAGATAAAATGTCTACATCACTGAGTCCTAAATCATTTACAATTGATCGCCTTTATTACAAAATAAACTGCATTGATACGGAGCAATTTTTCTTTGTATTGAAATTTTATCATGTTTAGTTTCCTCAATTGCATCAAATAAAATATCTGTAACAAAAAAATATTTAATACAAATTTTCAATTGATTAATTAAAATTATACTTAAAACAGCAGTTTCTACACATATTTCAGTTCTTATTATAGATGGAGTAATATTTTTATTTAATACATTAAATTTTGGTTGATTTTCGAGTAGTAAAGCTTTAATTGGTATAATTTCTACATGTTCTAAATCTAAATTACCAAAATTTCAAAAAGCTTCTTTGTTATCTAAATCAACAAGGTATAATCTTACTAATAATTGAATAGTCTTGCTATCAATTTCGGTTGATGTTGTGTTATCTTCAAAGTACGAATTTATTGGCTGTTGTGGTAGTTTTGTTTCATACTTCAGTTTTTTAATGGATGATGTTTTCAGACCAATTCTTTCGGATAGTAGATAAGTTGTTGTATTTGAATTCTTTGTACTACAAAATAATCTATGTAAGAACATTAAAGATTGTTTTGAATTTTTAAACATAATTAAGAGAAATCTTGCAAGAACACTTCTGTTTTTTAGTCAATTACAATTAGTAAATATTTTCGTTTTCATCAGCTGATTTTGATCATCTAAATAAATTTACCGATTTTGTAATTCACTTTAAATTAAAGAATTCAAAGCAATATATTCACAGAAACCAAATTTTCGATATCCCTCTAAAATATTTTTGGCAGTTACTTGCGATTGCGATCGATAGCTATGTGACCAGTCTACTTAACGAATCGAAAGGCTACTTTACTTAACTTGTCGGTACTTAACTTGTCGTAAGTATGTGACTGTAGCTTTAAGGGCTACTCTTGAAGTGATACAGCTAACTAAATACTGCAATAAAAAAATATGAAATAGATATTTTTGTTTTTAATATTAATTTTTAAAATGGCAGAGGCAGAGCCAGTAAAAATTAATAGTTTTTGTATGGAATTGAGAAAAGCTACTAGAAGTGTTCATAAAATAAGTGATGCACTTGTAAATGCCAAGCTTGCTTTCGGTGAGTGTTTCAAATATTTATAATTCAGAGAAAAGTTCCTTGTTTCTTTTCCATAAACAATTCATTTTATGGGGTTAGCTCTTAGCTTATAGAGACTTAGAAACTTATGTTGAATTTCTTTGACCAAAAAAAATCTTTTTTCAAAAATATATTTTTTTTGTATCTAGATCAATTTTTAAATTTCTTTGTCCAAAATAATCAATCTTTTTTTTGATCAATTTTAAAAAATCTCGATTTTTAGCAAGATTCACCCCTCGATTTATCAATACCAATATACTTGTGTAATTTTGAAGTTTCAATTGTCAAGTGGTATATAGTTAAAAAAAACTGAATTTATTTTGAAAATAGTGTGTTCAGAAAAGTATTAAATTATATATTAAACTGAATAAAATTATGGAATGTGCCATGTGCGTTCACAGTTAACTGAAATATTTTCTTCTTCAACTTAAATTCAACTGTCAAACCACAAAAAAAAAATCTCGTCGCAAATTTCTTTGAACACATAAAATCTCAAATTTTTTGATCTGGTCAAAGAAAATTTAACATTAGATATCAATCTCATTCCACACAAACATACACTTAGGGCCGTTTTTTCAATGAAAGTTTAAACTTAAGTATAACTAAACCGAGTTTAAATTTAAACTTGGTTTAAATTATGATTCGTTTGCTCAAAATACTTTGTTTAAATTATGATTCGCAAAAATACGCACACTATAACAGAATAAAGATAAACTGAGTTTAAACCACGAAAATCGGTGGTTTAATTTTATCTAAGTTTAAGGATAATAAACTTAGTTTAAGCGATTGAAAAAACGAATTTTCGAATTAAACTTAGTTTAACTTTAAACTGAGTTTAAACTCGCACTGAAAAAATGGCCCTTAGCGCCTTAGCCCTTAGGGTGTTAGGACATGAAGTTTGTAGTATGTAGTAGCCTTTTGTTTTATGAGTAAAGCCTGGGCTACATTGTTCCTATCAGTTCAGTTCAGTTTCAATTCGATTCGATTCGATTCGACGTTTAAGTAGACTGAACACATAGTTACCGATCACAATCGATTAAACCACATATATTTTGTTTTTGTTATTTTTGAAACAGTCAAATTTCATTTCTCTTGACATTTCCTTCAGTTTGGATTCGCAAAATTCAAATCGTTCCAAACTCTTTCGATTCGATTCGTTCCGATTCGACCTATGTGTCCACTCAATCGATTTCCCATATAAAATATATGGAGACGTCAAATTTGAACTTTTCGAAACTGAACCGATCGAAACAATGTAGCCCTGGCTTTAACCGAGTGTCGATAAAATTTGATAACTCGGTAACGAATATATGAAATAAATTAATTTATGTTTGCCTATATTTTTCTATAAAAGTTCTGTGCTTCAACTAGGTATATTTTTTGTCTGTGAAAAATCTATTCGCCTTAAATTTATTTCAGATTCTTTAACAATACTAAAAAAAATTTATAATTAATAATACCCCACATAAAATGTGAATTTTACTTAATGCAAAATGCAACCTCATCTGCTTATAAACATACTACTAACGTTGGTTTTTCTTAAATTGATTGCATTTTAAGTTAATTACTTAATTGATTCCATGTCGTATCAACTTATTTTCATTCGTTTATTTCAGAATCCAACCATAATATTTGCAGTGTCGTTTAATAGACTGAAACAAATATAATTAATTATATTTTATATTATTGCTATTTTATATTTCGCGTTTTTATTAAAAAATAAGCATAATAAATTTATTATTTAATTTTACATATTTTTACTAAAGAGAAATATCAAATATATCACAAATCTCATTTTGAATCTTTTAGAACATCTTAGCTGGTTGTGGTTTTAATTTTAACCTTTTAACAACCTGTACCAATTCAACTTATATTCAGATATAAGAAGTAGGATAATTTATGTAATTATTTTGATTATAACTGGCTTACTTATTATAAACTTTGGTAAAATTTACAAACTTTGCGAAATGTAACTGCATCTGTTGTAACCATACAACGGAGAACAGAGTATAATGTACAAGTACATTGTCCAATATACTTTTGAAAACTTTCGTTCATTTAAAAAGAAATTAAAAAACTTTTCGACGAGTTTTCAAGACTACTCCGGACCGGAACGAAGAAAACTAAATGATTATGTCAGATATAAATTTAACTAAATAATTTAGTTTTGTCTATTGTATTAGAACCGCCAATTAAGTTTTATTAAATTACCAGAGAGTTTTAGAAAACTATTAATTACTAATAGTTAAATTATATATTAAGTTTACAAATTTAATATTGAATATATCAATCTTTTTTTTATATTTAGTATACCTTATATATAAACGTTTTTATTTTGAAAAATTGTAATATTTAAGTGTGATTTTTACTCTGCTGCACTGACTGCAATTCGATTTGAACTAAGCTTAATTTGCAACTTGAAGATGCAAAAAACAACCGCGTATCGGGTAATTCGTACTGTTATTGAAAACTTATTTTGTTTTACTTTCTTAAACAGGGTGCCCGCGCTACGTGTGCATTAATTTCGGGAGGTGATTAGGCATGACGAAAAACGAAAAAAATCGTTCTATAAGGGGCCTCTAAAATGCGCCGTTACCGAGATACAGGGTGATTAATTATTAAATTAATTATCAAGATCTTAATTTTTTTTATTCGACAGGTAATTGTCGTAGCTTTACTTTTATCATTCGATCATATTAAGTGTTGCCAAGGTGCAAATTTAGTATCTCAAAGTTGGATTTTTTTTTATTTTTAGTAAAATCAAAATTCTCAAAAAAGTTACGTAATAAAATATTTTTTTTTTTAATTTTAAATTAACCGCCATTTTATTCTCTATCAAAAAGCTGAAGGTTTGAAAGCTGTACAAAAAAGTTACATTTTTTACACAACCCTGAAAATTTCGGGTACATGTTCAACTCATTAAAATTAAGTGGATTCAGTTTCGAGTTCGGGTTCAAGAGATATCAAAACATAATTATTTTTGTTCAGTCAATATATGAGTGAATAATCAATTAGTTGTCTGTTTCTCTGAAAAGCAAATTGGTTAATAAAATATACGAAATATTTCTCTTTCTCGACAACTTCTTGAACCTATTTTCAGACCACGCTAGTGAGAGTGAGACTAACATATTATACAGTTTTGGAATCTAGAGATTCTGGTGCAACTGTTTTGTGTATATCGCAAAGCCGTCGCGCTATAATTCCAAAAGTGAAATTTTTTACATAGATTGTACACGTCAAGAGCTTTCATTTGATACCCAACTCGAATATGCAACACTTCCCAATCAAAAGCTCCTATACTTTTGATTTGGGGCCCCTGCGGCGGTATAGGGTCTCGTCCGACAAAAAAGATTATTTTAGGGGTGAACTCATCTTAGTAAATTTTTCTCGCGATTTTTTCCGAATTTTAAATTTTCAAAATTGAAATTATATAATTTACATAATATGAAATGAACATAATTAGTATTAATTTATTAAAACTTCAAATTATTTTGCAGCCCTTTCGGATGACTCTGTGTGGGTGGATGGTATGTTAGTATTTTATGAAATTTTTATTTATCTAGAGAAGAATGTACCACCAAATATATTACCACCAATGTTCCATAGGCAGGAAGCGTTTGAAGATGATTTATTATATTATTTAGGAGATAATTGGAAAAATAGCTATGTTGCCCGGCCTGAAGTTTTAAATTATCTTCAACATTTACAAAATATTAATAAGAATGATCCAATACTTTTAATGGCATACGTATACCATTTATATATGGGTTTGCTTTCTGGAGGACAAATTTTACAAAAAAAACGATCAATAGCACGTCGAATTTATCCAATATCGAACATTGACTCAATTTGTCCTGGAGAAAAATTAACTAATTTCAATGATTATTCTATATCACAACTTAAAAAACTTATGAGAGATAATATTGATCATATAGCAAATGATTTGGATGATAAACAAAAATACGCTCTGTTGGAAGAAAGCAGAAAAGTATTTGAATTAAATAATCAAATAATACGAACTGTAAAAAGTGTTAACAAAGCTGGTATTAAAAAGATATTAATTTTTATTATTATGATGCTACTTATATGGTGTGTATATAGATATATATTTTGGTGAATGCTATGCTATTCATCTTGAAAGTCTGAATAAATTGTAGATTCAATTTTAGGAAGTTGTTTTTATTTGCTTGTAGATTTCGGAATTCATTTTTTTAAAGCAGGTTTATTTTAAGTTTACAAACCAGTTAACAATTAACAAAATTGAACACTATTATAAAGCTGAAATTGATTTGATTATTATGAGAAAAAGAACTCGCGAATATTGAGGAGAATTTTAAAAGAGCAAGCATATACCAATTGACACTAATACGTGAAACTATGAATGGAAAATATTAAATATAATTTTCTTAATGAAAATATAAAATTAAATAATAATTTATATGCAGTGATTAACTTATATATGTAATTGAATTTAAATAATATAATAAATAATAAAAACAATTCTTATGTAATTAATGTATTTTTTTTATAAAATATAAAAATAAATATTTTAATAATTTTATTTTATTATTTTATTTGAAAAAGCTATGTAAATAACTTATTTACTTTGCAATAATTTTTAATCATTTGTATTAAATTTGTCCCCAGAGCCCTGGCATCTGTTCTGAATGGTGTTAATAACCATGGCCAATAATCCTTAAAGTAATCATAAATAAAAAAAACAGTACATACTTAGATTTGTAAGCAAGCTTGCCTAACAGCCAACTTTGCTTTTTACAATTTTTCCAGTTTCCTTCGAAATTATTTTCTATTGAACTTATTTCTCATATCATTTTCGAAAAAAGAAGAAATCATGTGAGGGATCACCATACCAAGCATCAATAATGTAGTTCTTTATATTCATTTTATAATTTATAGTTGTGAAAAAATTACCTAGTTCATGATTTTTAGTTTACAAGAATAGAGAAAATTGGAGAAAATGTTTAGATTTAATGGGATTATTATAGAAACTGTCGATTTTTCCATTTTTCGACAACCACAATTATCATGGCTAACAATTCGTCGATAAGACCCATTAGTTCTGGGGGCGGCTCTGCTTACTTAAAGATAATTGACATCTAAGAGCTTATTTTTTTCCATATGCTCCCCATTAATTTCTTCCA
>OY987257.1:20958573-21028711 GCA_963920725.1 Rhamphomyia laevipes
GCAAATATTCCGCACATTTTTTCAATTCCATTTTCAATTAAATCTGTTTGCCATTATAATAACTCGAGAATTTTTGTTCCCAAATCATTCTCCAAAAAATCCACTACAGTTTCCTTCCAATGGGGCTTGGCATGCAATATAATAATTTGGGCGAATCTTTTGGGCCCTAAAATTATATATTAATAAATACAACAAATATAAAAAATTTCATGTTTATATTTGCATACCCTAACATAATTAGCAATTAATATATTCCGTTTTTTCATCATTGTCAATTTGTTGCAATATTACCCGCGTTTTCTGGTAAAGGAACTACATTTGCATATCTAAAAAATTATTCAAAAATTAGAAAATTACATATTTTAATGTTCATGGAACATAATTACCTATTTTTTTCTTCGCACCCATGTGGCACCTCATCTGTACGCGCAATAATCTGTGGTATACCTTTAAATTCTTCATAAATTGCACTTTTCCTTTCTACAAATTTAGCCAAATCAGCTATGGATATATTATTATGGATTAAAGCTGGATCATCAAATGCTGCATTGCCATATGAACGTTTTGAAGCCCTTAAAGCAGCTTTTCGACGTACACTATTATAAATAGATATGTTGTCTAAACTATAAGCATCTAAGCTAACTGGTCGGCATCTTTGGCCGTACGTTAATTGTTTTTGACGTTTTCTCATCACATAAAGAAATCCTACCAATAATATCAATGCGACAATCCCAGTAACACTAACTGATATAGCAATTATAACATTGTAATCTGGATCATTACTACTCCGTTCCATTCCTTCAATTTCTGAATTCTGCGATTTATTTAGACTTTGTTCCTTATTTGTGTTAATCAATATATTAGAAATTACCGTATCATTAACTTTATTAATGGTAGATTCCGCTGGTTCGACAGATATTTTCGATGAAACCGTTGTAAAGAAACTAATTGTATCATTATTTTTATCATCTTGTTTGATATCAGCATATGTAGGAGATGCAACTGTTGTTATTGTTAAGATATTGAGAAATGGCGTCGTATTCGAATACATTTCCATTGTTGATTTTTCAGTTCTTTCTATAGAATTAGTTTCAATTACACTCTCAGGTTCTGTTACTGATGCAGAAAATAAATCTTCATTAATTGGTGTAGTTATTTTGAATTCATTATTATTATTAGTAAAATTATCATCAACAAAAAGTGGTGTTGAAGTAGATATATATGCAATAGTAGTCGATGTTAACATATCTAAGTTATTTTTATTTAAAAAAGATGTATTTAGATTCTCTGTAGTTTTTATATTATTTGTATTAAGTTCTGTAGTCATCATAACATTAGTAGATGTAGTATGAATATTAATTAAATTACCCGTAGTTGTTGATAAATTTTCCGCAAACTCCGTTCCATAATTTTGTTCTGCGATACCATTTTTGGTAAAATAAATATTTGTATTTTGATAATCTTCTGTGTTTTGTAAACTTGTTAAATTTTCATTTGTATTAGCAGCAGTTGTAGTTATCTCAGTGGTTGACATTGCACTTATATCTATTGTAGTAAGTTCAACACTAGAACTAACTGTGTTAATATCATTTGAATTATTTATATCATTCATATGTTTTATATTCAAATTTTTAGTTTCCGTAATTTTCATTAAATTCTTTTGTTCAACATTATTAACAAGTTCATATAGACTTATATTATTTTCTTTCGTTTTCGTGTGTGATAGTATCAATGTATCAGTAGAAAAATATATTGGATTAGAGGTAGTTGATGGTAAAGAATCTTTTGAAGTTATTGAAAAATTTTGTGGAAGCCTTGAAGACATATGAGTTTTAGTAATATTTGGCTGAGTTAAATTAAGTTCAGTATTATTTACAATATTTTGTTTTAATTTTTCTATATCTTTAATATTTTGTTTTATTCCAGAAAAATGTAAGTTTTCTCCAGAATCTATAACCGACAAGTCCTTTGAATTTGTTGAATTTTCTTTCAAAAATTTAGCTAGCTTTACATTACCAGTCGAATTCGGTACCGTTATATTTCCAATTTCATTTGTCACAATATCATAATTTTTATTTAGTTTTAATTGGTGTTCTAATGATTTTGATGTGGTAGACGAAGAATGAACCAATTCTGTTGAATATGAACTAAAATTTACTCTATTATGCTCATGCAGTTTTGAATAAAATGAAGCGTTAACATTATTGACACTATTATTTTTAGAATTTTCTAACAATATTTTGTTTTTATTATTTAGTGTTATTGTCTCATTATAATCAGTTGTGGTTTGAATAGTTGTATCGACTAAATTATCATTAAACGTAGTAGTTTCTGGAGTTGAGTATAAATTTTTGACATCTTTATATATAGTTTCTATTGTATAATCAGTATCTACTAAAATATTACTGCAAAAGAAATAAATATAAAATTAATATTTTTTAAGGGTATAAGTTAAATATGTAGGTACCGTGTATATCTATCTTTTTTTTATTTTAAAAGTCATAATATTGTGATTTATTCCAATTGTATTAATATATACGAATATGTAGTTATAAAAGTATATATTTATATTAATTCTGATTCTAGTTTATATTATGAAGATATTAATTGAAGGAGTTTATTTTTATACACATTATTATTCGATAATTTATAGCTAATTAAATTTAGCTATATCACCATTTATAAAGCCTAATATTTAGTTAGGGATTGAATAGGATTAGGTAAACAATTACTAATTTTATAAATATGTATATGCTATAAATTATTGAATTATTCCATAAATTTGTGCAACAAAAATTTCATTAATTTAAGCTTTTTTTATACCATGTTAAGTTTTGTGGTAGACTTCGAATTACGATTTTTTTTCGAAACTTTCTGTTTTATATGTTTGAGTTTTCAGACATCAGAGAATTTTAATCCGCAAAAAAAAAAAACAATTCCCCTTATATTCATACTATTTTCAAAGGATTAGAAGTAGTAGTATAGTATACGCGTTTTGCTCTTTAAATCATATTTGAAAGGTAGGTAAAGCAGGAACGCAACTATATTTAATATAGTTGTATAGTTACTTATAAAACATTTAATTTGCATTGAAAAAGTATTGTTTTTTAATCTGCCTTGAATATATTAAACAATTAATTGCAATTACTTTCCATTTAATCTTTGCTCTATTTTCATCTTTATTCTTTTATTGAAATCGAAAAGATGTATTTCACTAGTTAATGATATACAGGGTACAGTGTGTCCACTAAGTAGCGTCAATCCGAAACAGAAACCTAGAGGACATCAAGACCTATCAAAATATGTGTTTGACGATTTTTTTATATGATGACATGTGCGAGTGTGACAGATGCTTGATTTTTTTCAGCTTACGCAACTACCTAAAGCAAAATGGAAATATTTTTTTTAGGTTTTATAATCGCGCCGAAAAAAACCGAAAATAAACAAAAATATAAAAATTTGTATTTTTTGTAATGTTTTATGACATTTAAGAAAAAAATATTCACATAAACTTCAAAATCTAGAACAAAAACTTCCACATTTTATCAGCTACATATCCTGCAAATTGCATAGCAGTACTATAATGGCTTCACTGTAAAAAAAAATAATTTTTATAGAAATTTTATATATACTTTTTTTATAATTTACTGCGTATCAAATTAGATTGTTTTTATAAAAAACAAAATATTATCTTACGTTAAAGATTTAAATATTATAACTCCTTATATAAAAATTCTGAAGTTTCGAATTGAAATAAATTAAAAAATACAACACAAATAATGATGTCTAGAATTTAAATACTGTATTTATTTAGGAAATAATCTCTATTAAGATTCCTTAAGATTCAGATATATATTATTATTATTATATTACAAACGTTTCTTTCATAAATATTTTAAATTCAAAAATCGCGCATATTTTTCAAAAAACATGGACAATTTTTTAAGATATTTATCCAAACCAAGAGCAATCCAGGATTAACCAAAATTTCATAATAATCTCAATCGAATTTTTACTTTAGCATTTGTTTACGAATACTTAAATTGTTGAAAGCGCGGAATTAAACAAGTTAAAATTGTTGTAAGATATTATATAAGTAGGATTAAATAAGTAGAATAAAGAGATTTGACATTATCATTGATTCGTACAATTTTTATCTAAACAACTTTTATCTATAGGTTCATTTGTACCAATGAGCCTCATGAAGAGTTATAAAATTATAGTTATACATTCGATTTTTTATTCGATAGGAAGAAGTTGTAATAATACTAGTTGTCAAATTTTTACTGTTTTTACATTAACAAAAATAAAAATAAAAGATATATATCTTCGTTTTTAAGGGTCAATCCCACCAAAAACAGAAACAGAAACTTTTTTTTTTTAACTTCCGATATTTTCCAATTTAAAGGGTTTTTCAACTAAAAATATTTGTAAAATAAAATAAAATAACAAACAACAGTTGTCTCATTTATTTTTATTGCTTGAAATCGCTTTATTTTTATAAAAAATGATTTTATATTTTTTCTGTTCCAGAATTCGAATTTTTCATTTCTGTTTTTCAATTTATCGGACAGAAAATGAAACTTTTTTTTTCAAAGACGCACATTTCTATTAAATTTTGTGTGCAGCCATGACATTATAAAAAAATCAGCTGTTTTGGTTGTCAGAAAAGATTATTTTTCTATTTCTGTTTCGGTTTTTGGTGGCTGTGCAATGTTAAAACTTGAACAGAAAAGTAAAAAAACAAAAAAAAGTTTCTGTTTCTGTTTTTGGTGGGATTGACCCTTTAGAGTTCTTTTAATTTCTGTGAATTTTAAATATATTTATTTAAAAAATTTATATGCTAGGATGGTAGCTATTAAAAATATTGATAACAAAAACTTACCCATTTTTGTTTCCATATAAATTTTTGTTTTTCGAAAAACCATCATAGTTATATATAGTTGAAAATTCTTTTAAATACGATTGTTCAGTTGTTGTACTATATTGATTTATATTGTCTACCGCTGAAATTGATTTTATATTTTCATTTTTAGTACTTGGAATTATTGTAGTTTGTAATTCTTTTGTGGGAAAAATGGCAATATTTTCGTGAAATGTATTACTTTCCTGATGTGCAGGTGCAGTTGTTAATGATTCCGTAAAAATTAACTTGTCTCCACTTGGTTTAAACGATGTTGTATTAGGAATTGTAATATTTTCTATTGTACTTGTTAATTCTAAATGTTTGGATGTTTCATTATTAGGAAGTTCTCTTTTTATTAAGCCACAATTAACGTTGATAATAAAAATAATCGAATTTACAAGTAAAATTTTTAACATTTTTAATAATTTCCTAATGAATCACAATTTCCAGAATCATATTTAGTATTTACAAAGCATTATCACAATTCTTTTGGTTGTATTACCTGACTGTAAAATAAATATATATATAGAATCATTCTGTATATTTTTTTAACATAATTACTAAAGAGTAAAGACTGAAACTAAAATTTATTGTTTATGCAGATTAATTAAGAAAAAATATTTTTATTTCAAAATACGAACGTTTATTTTATAAAAACATGTTTTTTTCTTATTAATAACTTCTCTATTACTTTGCGTTTCAATTCTATAAACTTAAATATATTGTAATTTTTGTCCACAGTCATATTTTTTTTTTGGAAATTCGAAATTAAAATTAGTCAATAAACAGGTTTATAATTAATAAAACACCCTTTTAATTTTATATAAAGTGTTTTCCAGTCCCCTTTTTATAGCAGAGATTAATTTGCAATGCGAATTTATTATGGCATGGCAAATTAATCGAATTAAGAAATATTTCGAAAACTATTCGTTTTAAATTAAAAGTATTTTAATGATTTTTGTATATTATAAAGATTTGTTTTAATCATTTTTATTTTCCATATTTTTACTTATGGATAAACACCACCATACAAATCTATTTAATATAATATTATTGGTGATATAATATTACCGAGATCGCCGGTTAAAGCTCAGTGTTACTTAACTGTCTTTCCTTGATTCGACCACAATTATTGTTGTTTACACGCCGAATTATATGCACATACAGGCGCCGGACAAGGCATAAGCGTATCATTTAGATTTAGGGTCACCAGCTTTAAAATGAATTGTCAACAAAATATAAAGAAATAACATATATTTCCAATGATGTAAATAGTATATTATATTTTTTTAATTACTATTATGTATTTTTTTACTATCCTATTATAGTATTTTTAAACAATATTTTTTCTTTAAAAGCAGAGTTTCATGGATTACAATGATGTTCTAACTAATTTTGGTAATTAATATTATTTAAAAATAGATTTTTGTTAAATAAAAATACATATCAAAAGAAATAATTTAAATAAAACAGCATAAAATGTAAAAATTTCAAATAAAATTAAAATAATTTATATTATAATGGGATTGAAAGTTAAGCATTATTTTAAATTGTATTGCATTTTTAATACTTGTACTATATGATGTTCTTTAAATATCCGTTTTTATTGTTTAAAGTCACCACGCATAAATATATTAAGTTTTTTAAACTTTTTAAAATTACATATATAAAAATTATTTGACTTGTAAATTGTTACATATATCATTTATTTTGAATAATTCTACAAACTTTAAATCTAAATTTAAATTCTTGTTTCATTATATGAAAATAAACTTAATTTATGGCTTGAAATAAAATACATTTTTTTTTAACTATTATTATAATGACGTTAAAATCGTGACAAGTAAAATGAAAGTGAAAATGTACTAACAATTTATACATCTTTAGAAATATTATTGTATGTATATGTTGCTATATTATGCTTAGATATTTATTATTTAACTTAAAACTTAAATAACAAACAACCAAATTATGGTGGTGTCTGGTGTGTATATGTGTAAAAAAAAATATATATTTGTTATAAAACATTACTGATATGATAACAAAAATATAAAAGTTTTATATTCATTTATGTATGTTTGTGATATGTGCTAGTATTTTTATATTAAATTAAAACTGTTTATTACAACAATTACATTAATAGAAACAACAACTAATAATAATTTAATTTTCATTGCTTTGATACTTCTGTTTGTAAGCAATTTAATAAAATTATGCTAACGAAAAACCTTGCTAAATTCTGTCGAATATAAACTCTAAATCTAAAATATGCTCAGTATGTCAATAAAAATATATCATAGGTCAATAAAAATATAATGTGTTAGTAATATATAAGAATATAATACCAGCAACAGCGGAATACAATCATATTGGCAAGCTTACTGAAGCAATATTTTGATGTTTTATTAAAGAGTTATATTTTCAATAATTATGTTTTTATTTAGCATAATTATATTACAAAATAACTTTAAGTACATATAGTAAATGCTGAAATAAAATAAAATCTCTTATTAATAAAATTTAAGTATTTAAGTATAGTAAATGCTAAAATAAAATCTCTTCGTTATTAATTAAATTACATTAATTTTGAAAAAAATTAGGATTACATGCTATATATATGTATATTCCATCTATTTTATAATTAAACAGAACCCATATAATGGAGTTGAATACCATGCTTCAGTTGTCTATGGCCATCAGTTTAAAGGGTTTCCAAATCTATTTATTATTTTGGTGCGAGATCAAAAATAATATTAAGTTTATGAAATTTCAACTATTCGCTTTAAAATGTCTTTGGATATTATAATTGTATTCCAAAACTGTCACTGATAAGGTAGAGAATTTTTTTAACTTAACTGAAGTACATATTTGTATTATTAATATTTTGCAATGTATTAAATTATTTAATATGATTTTGAAAGTACTGATGGTAGATAAAGAATCTTAAAATACGAAATGGTATTATTAGATCAGAATATCTGCAGTATATGTATATATAATCCTAATTCTGTTTTTACACGGTATACACGTTTCCAGACAAAACCGTTTAAAAAAAACCGTGTAAAAAAAGACATGACGTACATAGCAAAAAAGGGATTAGTTCCATATCCTTCAACCCTGTAAAAAATAGTTAAAATAAATGATTCATACAAAAAAAAACGATTAATTGTCTTTATAAAAGGGAAATTAAATTTTTATGTTTATTAATGCTCAGTTTATTTCATAAAAACAGACGGCAATTCAAATCTTAAAGTAAAAGTAACATATTATAGATAGCAGCTCAAGAACTGAAAACTCGTACAAGTGTATGAAAATAAATTAGAAATGGGAATTCCCTAACTAAATTTCTAAAAGATTGCGGTTAATAAAAATATTTTTCTTTAAAATTTCAATCAAATAGTTTTTTTTAATCGTGCTAAACCGAATTATTGTATCTGCCGCCCCAAAAATTATGAACAAATCACGTGCGATAAAACGATAAAATAATGTGTCAGAACTTAAATCAGGCATAGCGTAGTGTAATCATTTTTTTACTGGTATTGTAAATTATCTTTCGTATAACTTTTAATTATATTTTTTAATTATATTTTAAATTAATTTAAGATTTATGTAATACAATCTAATTAATAACGTATATAAATATATTACAATTGATTTACAAATTAATGATTAAGGAACATTTCTATAGCTATTATTTTTCTAAACTATTTTGCCAAAATATATATCAAAACTAGTTTTTAAAGGCTGCCAACACTAACCACCTGGATTTTGTGTATAAACAGGGAATGGAACAGCTATATCAAATTCGAAATATGGAAAAATACAGGTGAATGAGAATATAGTAGTAGTAGTAGAAAACTAAAGATACAAAATTGATAACATTGTTGAATAACAAGCATATATATGTAGTTTTCTGTTCAAATATGATTCATTCATAATTGTTTGTATTAGTGTAGGAATTTCTAATAAAATTAAAATAATGTAAAAATCAAGTAATTTAAATTAAAAAAAATGTCAAATTACGTATTTGTATATATACTGCACTTATTTCATAAAATCAGAAAAAAATGTTGACGATTTAAAACACTAATTTATTTTAATTAAATAGTTTATACCAATTTCTATATTTCTTTTATTCTTTTTTAACTGATTGCCATATTTATTTTGAAATATATATATATATATATATATATATATATATATATTTATTATTACACTACAAAATCAAAATATGTATTTATATAGACACTTTTGTAACATATATAGTTATTCACGTAATTTTGTATTCGATCTTTTTAGTTTGATGGGAGTTTTAAATTATGAAAATTATAATCTTTTAAATTAAACTTTCAAAAACATTATTTATTATTTTTTTAAATAAAATTAGTCAAACAATTTTATATTCTTAAAAAAAAAAAACAAAGTAATATAAAATAAAAGTTTTTTCGATAATTATTTAATATTTATTAATACTTAATAAACGTCCACCTTTCCCGACAAACGAACGATTTCACTCTGAGCTCTCTTTGTTGTTCATTTGCTAATTGCTATACTGGAAGGAAAGTATGGCTGGTATGGCCATGTCATATTCAATTATATATATAAAATAATAATAAACACACAAGTATAAGTATTTTACAAATCTAATAACAAAAATATGAGAAAAGCAATGTGCGGGGTCTGTATAGAGACAGACCTTTATGAGTTGGATATATATTACATATACATTGGATATTATTTATTATTCGTTAATTGAATGTTAAACGGAATTAAATTAACATTGAAGTACATTTTTTTTTTTAATATAAGTTTTATTTTCATTCATTATTATAATTATTTCAGTATAAACTTAAAACTACTGATGCATTTATTATTTACATTAAAGTACATTTACGAGTTAAGAAACATATTTATTCAAATATATATTTGTCTTAGATTATAGATGTATATTTATAATACAAATATATAAAACCATAATGAACTTCAGTAATATAATAATTTATATATTTTAAATTACATTGAGAAATTTATATTTTTTTTCGACAAAATATAATTTCCAACAAAAAAGTTGCAAATGTACTAAAATTCTTGGGTATTTCTAAGCTAATCTAAATTTTTTTTATATATTGTTTATGGTGTTTTGTGAACTTTATATTCGATTTCGATCTATTAGAGAGGCGTCATTCTCATTATAGATAAAGTTATTTTCAGTTTCTGGAAATGTTTTTTTTTTGAATATAAATAATATTAGTTTTTAAAAAAATATTTTACGTTCAAATTCAAAACAAAAATTAAATGTAAAAAAAATGTAAAAACTACAAAAAAGAAGTTTAGAAAGAAATATTTATAAAATAACTAGAGTTGGTCTTATATCATCTATGAGACAGGTAGATATAGACCTAAGACAAATTACTAATTAGAGGAAAACAGAGTATAATTAGAGTATATTAGACTTAGACTACTTACATAATAGTTTAGAAAAACGCCCCGTAGTCGTATTAATTTATTTATATTTATTTATTGGATCAACTAAATTCTAGTTATATAAAAATATATATATATATATATATATATATATATATAATACATCATACATCAAATTGAGTAGTAAAAACTATCTTTAAACATTTTAGATTTGAAACTATAAGAATTTAAAATTAAGTATTTATCATTATAAATTTTAAACATACGCGACAAAGAACAAAAAGCACCATAATTTGACAAATGATTTTTAATCATTAGTGGTTGAAAAACACGTAAAGAACGTGACGGAATTCTGAATTTAACCTTAGAGAATAAGATACATGAATCTATCTCGCCGACTAGCAATTTATGCCCAAAACTAAAAGACAAATAGTCTTTTCTCTAATGATGGCAAATCTGTGAGGCATAATCTTTCAATATAAGGTGGAAGATTGAAATGATCGCTCCAGTTTAGATTTCTAAGAGCAAAACGAAGGAATCTCTTTTGCACACTTTCTATGCGATTTTTATGAACTTCATAATATGGACTCCAGACTTGACATGCATATTCTAATATAGGACGGACAAAAGATATAAAAAGAAGTTTAATTACATATGGATCACACAATTCACGAGACTGACGTTTTACAAATCCCAACAAAGAATTAGCTTTTTTCGATATAATATTAATATGTTCTACAAAAGTCAGTTTTGTATCAACACATACGCCTAAGTCATTTGAAGAACTTGTCCTTTTTAAAATTACATCATTTAGTTTATAAGTAAATTTTTCAAACTGTAACTTACGTGTAAAAGTCATTACAAAACATTTATCAATGTTTAAAATTAGGTGATTAATTTTACACCAGTAATATAATCAATACAATCCGAAATCGATTTGATAGCTTTGAAAATCTTTACATCATCCGCATAGATTAAAATATTTGATTTTTTAATCACACTTGATAGATCGTTTACAAAAAGTATAAATAACAGTGGGCCAAGGTGGCTACCTTGAGGAACACCACTATAAACATTAAAACTTTCTGAGATGATATTATTAAAAATAATTTTATATGATCTACCAGTGAGGTATGATTGTAACCACATTATAAAATTTTCATTGAAGCCTATTTTTTTTAACTTCATTAAAAATATTTCATGAGAAAGTTTGTCAAAAGCCTTACTGAAATCGTTTCTCAAAACTTTCAACTCCAAAATTAACAAATTCCATTAAATTTGTAGTAGTGGACCTCCATTTCATAAAGCCATGTTGCTCCATTGTGATTACAGATTTAACACGAAAAGAAAGACAGTTTGTTACCATAGCCTCAAATAACTTAGAAATAGAGGACAGTCTTGCAACAGGACGATCATTGGAAATGTTACTTTTAGGTTCGTTTTTATGAAGTGAAATAATAAAAGACGATTTCCAAATACATAGATGGAAAATAATTATTTGACATAGAACATTTAAACAAATACTCAAGTGGCTTACATAGATTACGTCCACATCTTTTTAAAATAACAGATGGTACCCCATCAGGACCACAGGTATAAGTTTGAGATAAACCACATATTTCTTTCATATTAGAATCCTCAGATAAATTAAAATTTATATTAGATAGATGTGCATGTGATAGATGTGAATATTTTCAACAAGACTATCAGGATCAGCACAATTTAAAAGAGAAATATCATGAGCATCACAGAAAGAATTCCTAAAAAAAATCAACAAACAAATTACTAATCACAATAGGATCAGTAGATGATATATCGTTATAACAGAGAGAAGACGGATAAGCAATAGATTTGCGCTTTTGATTAATATATTGCCAAAAATCCTTAGGATTTAATTTTAATTTATTTTGTATATCAGATAGATAATTCATGTATTTTCTATTAACTTCGTGATCAAATTTGTCTCGGCAAGTAATATAACGATAATAATAATTAAATAATGTACACTTATTGACTCTATATTTCTAATTAATGACGATATCTAGCTTGAAAATTTTCTATTTGCTTGTTTCATTCATGCTTTTCAATACAATTTAACTACACATTTTCTTTTGAATTTAAGAATCTTTGTATAAAATGCTGTACACCGGGTAAGATTAACAGATAACGACACTAAACAATATCCCATTTGCTAACAGAAGGGACACCAAATTCTGTTATGATTTATTAGTTGGCCTATGTATGGTGCTCTTTATACTTTGTTTGAATTCACACGGGTTTTTGTTTTGTTAATCGCTGTAATTTCAGTTATAAACCGTATTTCAAGCATGATTACGTTTATATTTTATATATTCTATTTAATGTTTATAGCAAACTACGCCAATTTTTTCAGGTACTAATCTTTTTATTGTAAAAGCCTTGATGCTTGATGTTGTCTTTATTACGCGTCTAACATATTAAAGTAACTCCTACATTCTTGATGTCTTTATGATTTTAATGTTTCATGACTTTCATGTTTGCTGTGTTTTGTGTACTGAAGACTTATTTTTGCAATCAATATTACTATATTTGTATTCTTTAATTATACCATTTATTTTGGTCAATTGTTGCATTTTAAAATGCAACATTCTGCCTTCGATTTTGCCCCATTTTCAGTTTTGTATGGAGATCTTTATTGGGCCGAATTTCGCAAAATTTTATTTTCATTATGTGGGTGTAATTTCCACAACAAAGATGGCTCAAAAAAAAATAGGCGTAACTATTTTGGGTGAATATCATTAGGCGGTTTTCATTTGATATACTTACTGTTCGATGTTTCATCAGTTTTTACGTTATCTGTTTATCAATGTCATGGATAAATATAACGTCTTTTTAAAGAAAATTAGAAAACAAAGATTTAGTTTTAATATTAGAATTCATCATCCGATGAAATATGGGCCGATCAATAGTGGAACTGATCACATGAAAACCGATAAAACGTATTATTTGCCTTTATAAAAAAACTGCTATACTCGTACAATTCAAATAAAAGCTGTTACTGGTAACTTGACTAAGAAATAATGTTTTTTGGTCGAATTTCGTTATGCTTTTCAAAATTTTACCAATTTCGTTATGGTTTTCGAAAGTTTACATAGAACTTTGTTCTATGGTTCTATGTATATCAAGTAAATATTTTTATAGTCTTATTTTAATTTGATCGTTATTAAGATATTAATATAGTATTAATCTTTTTAAAAATGGCAACATTATTTTCTGGTACATACTTTAATTAAAATTGTATTTACAATTATAAAAAAAATAATTGAAGACATAAAAAAAAAAAAATTATAAAACAATAAATAAATGAAAATTTATAATTTAAATTATGTACGAAAATTATAAAATAATGCAAGTTTTGTTTTTGATTTAACCAATATAATCTTCATTGATATTTATTTACAGCTTGTTTAACCAATATTGCTTTGAATTACTAGTCATTTATGTGCACAGTCATATATACCAGCCATTCTGTTCTTTTGATGAACTGAAAATACATATATAAATAATTTCATGGTTCCAGATTACTTTGCCTTTAATTTATTTAATAAAAATAAATTGAATGCCTTCAATGTCATTATCTTATGAAAAAAATATCATTATCTTTTATATATGAACAAAAATATTGAACAACTGTTTTTAGTTTACATCTGTTTTGTATAATATAAGAATAATAATATTTCTCAATATTTGTTGTAATACGTATAAAACTTTAAAATTATATGATTATTTTTTAGCATAACACGAAATTATTGAGCTTCCTTTAGAAGCATTCAAAATAAGTAAAATTTTAAAAACAAAATAATTTGAGCGATCAAAACTTTTATTTATCATAACGCCCCTTGTTAATAATTTTTTTTTTTAATTTTGTCAAGTTTACTGATAAACAGTTCTTCATTTTTAATCAATTGTTATCAATCAAATATTTAATGCATGAGTAATATATGCCTTATTATTATTATTAATTTTTATCGAACATTTTTTTATTTGTTTCTTTTTTATATTATGAAAGATAAAAAACATTTTAAAAACAAAATTTATAATTATGATTAGTAATTAAAACTTCACTTTCTAATACCAAAATATACATATAATAATTGCATGTATTTTAATTGCATGCTATTAATAATTTATTCATATAAATATTTTACATAATCAAATAATTTTTTTTTTATTATTTCAATATATCATGCTCCCAATCAATTAGATTTAATTGAGGTTTACACCTTTTTATTGGACCTAAAAATATATTCCTTATTAATATAAATAATATATCATTTGTAAATTATATTGCACTTACTTAGCATTGCATAATGTTGGTCATTAATATATTGTTCATAATCAATACTAGTTCCATTAATTTGCTGTGCTTTTGTTTGCATATCGATTATCCATATAACATCCAAAGAATTTTTAATCAACATCACTAAGTTACGAAATGTATGTTGAATTTTTTTTGCTAATTCATCATTTTTGATTTCCATTAAAGCTTTACATGTATCACGAATATTTTGTTGTTGATTTATAATCTTCGGTATATGATTATGTAGTGCATCAATTAATGCTATATCTTCAAATGGGTTACCTTCTTTTAAGCTTAATAACTTTCTTTCGTGTTTTCGGCGATTTTTGCTTGAACGGAATGTTTTTCTATAATTAAAATAAATTAATGATTTTTTATATTATTGGCAAATAATTATTATTATACATATGTGCAATATAATGCAATCAAGCACGTCGTAATAACATTAATTTGATTTTACACAATGTTATATTAATTATTGGAAAAAATGTAAATTTTATATTGTACCAGTTATACTACAACTATTTCTATAATATAAACCCGTAAATATCCTGTAAAATTAGTCTTAAAATTTTTATTAAACGATGTATAACTGAATTTATTATTCTGAAAAATTCAAATTACATATTTTGCTTACCCTGTAGCAGAGGAACTTCTAGTGTATTTCGAAGAATTCATGCTAGTTGTTTCTGATAAAATATCACATTCATCTATGATTTCATCATATATTGATTCTTCGTTTACTTTTTCTAGTTTATCTTTTCGAATTTTTACCAACCGTCGCATATATTTATTAAAAATTTCTTCATATGTAATAATGCTAGCTTGTAGGATTCCTGAATATGTGATTAAATTTGGCGTGATATGTGATTCTGTTGTGCAAAAAAATGTAGGTATAATTAATTATATTAACGGCATAATATTTAATTTATAAAATTAATTAGATAAACGGAAAAATTTTGCTAAAAAAAATGAATTTTGATTTCCTATAATTAGAATTTACTTTTCTTTTACACAATCTTTTATGGACCACTGAAAATAGCATTGGAAGTGTAAAAAAAAATGCACACGTACTTAATCATGTAACAAAAAGTTTATCGCTATACGTTTGGAGAAGGCAGCCACAAGGAATGTTAATGGTTAGATAAAGATTTTTTTTTTTAAATAACTAAATATAAAACCTAACATGAACAAAAAATTTTGTGATGATGTTATCATATTTTTTTTTTCGTATGATACAAATTAACCGCGTTGTACTTTGTATTTTGTAATTTTTCTAAAGATTAATATCCACCTAGTACACTTGATAAAATTATTCCTATAGTAAAATTTACTACGCTAAAATGATTCAGTTTTTCTGCTTAGTATTCATCGATTATCGATCACAAAAAGAGGCGCTACTAAAAATAAAAATTAATATGATAACGTATTAAAATTTAAAATTAATTTTCTTAGATTTTTTATATTGTTAACAATTTTTAATATAGTTATCAATTATTACTCATAATTTTACCGGATTTTAGTTTTTTGAAGTAAACAAAACTGATTATAATTTTTTATTTTTGTTAATATTTTAACAAATATGTTATCAATGAAAATATGTTTTAAATAAAAGTAGTACAAATTATTTGTAGTTATACCACAAACGATATGGCAAATGCAAGAAAAAAATCTTTATTTATTACCCACTGAAAAAGATTTGTTAAGTACATCATTCAAAATTGGATTAATAGATTGGGAATATTCAGATACAAAACTGAAAATTCACTAACTAGTTGCTACCTAAAAAGCTAGATTAGAACCTGTACATGATTAAAATTTAACAATTTAATATCTTACCTTAAAATGTACCAAGCGATCAGAATTTTAAATTTTATGGCTTTGCGTTTTATAAATCACTAGTTTTGATTAATTTTTATGTGATAGCATTGATAGCTTAAAGTAATTCAAAATTGGAAATATGTACTAATATCTTTATTTAATTAGATCGTATCACAACAATGGCTGTAACCGGAATAATATATAATTGAAACAGAAACTTTTTATTAAAAAAAAAATTTACGGGGAGTAAATAACTAGTGGTCCAAAAAGATTTGTGATCAGTACTTTTGCTTTGTTAAAATTTTCATATTTTTAAATACACCAAGAATGTAACAAATATTGTATGGTATATACATATTAAATAAAATTAAGAAATATTTACTGAAGCTACACACCAAAAACTACAGCAAGAAACCAAACTGTGTGCCAAATTTATGTCAAATCGTATACTAATTGGAGATTTTAACATGAAACTACAGCACTTTGTTGGATATGAAAAAGAACTGCTCGCGGACCTGTGTGCTTGGTTTTTATTAAAATCAGAAAAGAGCTTCTAGGAGATTCTGGGACGATTTGTTTTTTGAAAATAAAATATTTAATTGTTTTATCTCCTATGAAGCAATATTTAATACAATTATATCCCTTAGTTTTTTTTTTTTAACTTGATTATGTATTTCAGCAGTCGCATAATTTCTGTTATAATTTTATAATCCACAACAATTTACAATTTTTAATTTTATAATTAAATAAAATCTCACCTATAAATTCTGGTTTCTTCATTTTCGCTTCAAATAATGCCTTCAAGTAAAGTCTCCCTCTAAGCATGCACAGTAGAGATTCATCCAAATTTTCACAAAAAAATAAAAGTAAATAAGACGCATCTTCATATCTTCCGTTTGTTTCTAATGCTGTAACCAATGATCTAAAAAAATTAAAATTCCAATAATCTCTAAAAACTGAAAAACTAATTTATAGTATCGTACAGTGAAATTTTTTTTAATTCGTCTTGGTTGCCGGGATATAACAATGATGTTAAGTATAAACACCTTTGCCAGTCTAAAACATGTTTTGCACTCAAAATTGCCTGAGGTATATCATCAGCTCTTTCATACATAATACTAGCATTTTCGAATTTTCCTTGAGCTCGTAAGTTATCTGCAAATGCTAGTGATATTTTCTTATAATACAAGTCGTTATTAATAAATATTCCTAAAGCTTTTTGATATAATTCTTGTTTTTCAATTAATTCCATGGTCTCTTCAAGTTTTTCAGGATCATTACAGCACTTTGATATATTTTCAAGGGCTTTTTCATAACGCTTTAAATGATGATCTATTTTATATCTTTTATAATGTTCATTATATTGTTTCAATTCATTTAAAAATGGAACATATTCTTTTGGATCTTTTTGTGATTTATTTGCAACAAAAAGAACTAACCCGAAATCATACAACCCTAATGCAACATTAAAAAGTTCGTTTACATTAACTAGATAAAGTATGTATTTCAGCGCATCTTCCGCCTTTGATTTCATTTCATTATTTGCCCTAAAATTGTTTATTTCACTTTTTTTTGTAGTCCAAATTATATCCAAAGCTTTTTCTAAATTTCCAGTTTTTACATAGGATGTTATTATTGGCAACAAAAAATACTGGAAATTTTTTTGTTCCATTTTTTTGCACAATTTTTCACAAACATAATTTATCTTATTTTCAACAGTATACTTTTCTATATTATGTATGAGATTTTGAACATAATTTGTAGCATACATATTTTGAGTAAAATCTTCATTTTGTAAATCCGATATAAATAAATTAATCCATTGTGAATTAGTAATTTGATCTAAGAATTTGTCAAGATTTTCAATAAATTTCTTTGGATTATGATCAAATATTATATTTAAATTTATACGTTCCTTCCTAAGTAAATCCATTGCTTTGTCGTACTGACAGTTATCAAGAAATTCGCCAATAATTGTTAATGATAATACTCTTGGATATATAGTTTCCAAATTTCCGCGTGGCATTTGAAGTATAGTTTTTCCATCACTTGAAATTATTACAATAATTCTACCACCTCTTTCAATTTTTCGCTCACTAACAATTTTCTGATCTTTTAGTCGGTAAAATTTTAAACAATCAAGTTTTGTAAAAACCAAATAGTAGTCTGTGATGAAAAAAGATGTAACATCACTAGATATACTTAAACCATTTACATATAAATTTGAATCTGACTTTAAGGAGAAAAGTTTAGTTTCTGTGTTTATGTTCATAACTAGATTTTGTTCACAGAATATATTACCATAAGGTAATACAGCATCACATATTAGTTGATTGTTAGCGATTTTCATGTTTTGTACTGTTCCGTTTGTAAAATAAACAAAAAACTCATTTCTACTTACACCTGTTATATCTCCAACAATACCTTGTACATCAAATTTACTACATATATGACCATCTATTATTCCCATTAGAAAAATTGTGGTATTTAATCTATTATTTTTACAGTATATTAAATGATCATCATTAATCCAAACCCAATGGTTTGTTTTATAGCCGGCAGATGTTTGAAAGCTTTTTTGAGATTTTAATTCTACATATTTTAAAATAGGGATGTTGTTAATATTTTCGAACCCAATTTCATAGAATGAACATAAATATTCAGAATCCAATACAAATAACTGAATGTGATGTTCCTCCGAACTTGAATGTTGTAAAAAATTACAAAATATTATTTCTGAAGTGCATTCATGCTTTAAATTTGCCATAGGTGGAGGAATCACACTGTTTTGAAAATCACTAAGTAGTAATTGGTTTCCATCAATAACCGCAACCACAGCATTATTATTGCTATTAGTTCGAACTGAATGTGTTACCGAAAAATCCCATCTAAAAAAAAAATGTAATAAAATTATATAAAATTGAATTTTTTCCATTAGTAACTATAGTTTCATGAATATATGTTTAAGCTATAGTCCAGAAGAAAAACTGACCACGACAAAAACAGGATATGTATATGTTATCTATAAATCTTACCTGTAAACAAGATATTTTCCATTTTCTATTAAAATGTGAAACGTTTTGCCTTCATTTATTCCTAAATCCCAGGAAGAATCTAATATTTTTTTATCGAATTTTAAGACCTGCTTTAAATACCAGTGATAATTTGTAATTGTAAATAAATAAACTTTTGTTTTGACAGTTCCTGTTTCTATTGCCAAAATATCAGAATCACCACTCCATGAAACATTTGTTATTAATTCCTCATCGGATTTAAATGGTAAAACAATTTCTCTATGTTTAAGTCCGTTTTTCTCAAACAGTCCGATTGAATATTTATTTGGCAAATGATGTGGTACTGCAATCCAAGTACCAAGAGGGCGCCACGCCAATTGTATTCCTAAATCATTAAGTTTTTCTGATGTATATTGCAAAACTCCTTCTTTATTATAAACTTTAAACATGCGCCCATTTATTCCAACAAATGAAACAGCAAAGAAGTCACTATCCCCTCTCCAAGAAATAGAGATTTCTTGAGGTAGCTCAGATATATTTTTCGGTACTGTAAAATCGGTATTCAGTTTAGCAGCTTGTTTCCCTTCGGAGCCATGAAATTGCGTTTCTTTTTTACCCCAGCCAACAGTTATAAAATCACCAGCTCCAAACGAGTTAGAATCATCCAAAAACGTTTCAGATACAGGATCAAATGAACATGTCATAACAACCATAGATTTAGCTATTGTTACAAAAACAACTATTTCTTGATCTGGACTCCACGACATGGCTTGAATTCCATCTTCACAAAAACTAACTTCATTTCTAGATTTACTAGCAAGGTTCAGTAATACTACTTCACCAGATTCCAGTGCTACGCATATTTCATTTGTCAAAGGAAAATACTCTGTATTTATAATATTGTGAAATTCTAGAATAATATCGGTATCTCCAGATGCAGTATTATAACACAGTATTTCATTATTTGTGTAGAAATATATAAGATTTTTATTTATTCCAACATTTAGCGCGATAAGTTTTATAACTCTGGGATCAATATTATGTTCAATATTGTAAATAAGTTGCAAATTCTTCATTTTTTGAACAATTTATCAATAAAAAATTCTTATTATATTGGTATATTTATGCGTTTTGTTTTTAAAATATCAGCAGTATCAAGCACGTGTTCTATATTTATTTGTGTGTCAGTGCCTTATACAGCGATGACAATGGACGCTTTCTGAAGCATTCTAGACGTAGCATTATGCTTCAGACAGTTTCGACGCTCGTGCCGTTGCCGTTGTTGGTTTGGAATGTCAAACGACGGTGATGACGTTGGTGACGACTTTGTGTAGACAGACTCGCCGCATTGAATCATTTAAATAAAAGTATATTGGTTGATGTTAAAAAACAATTTCAATTAAAAATTGCGAATTAAATATATCAAATATTGTGTTAAAATAATTTACAATAATAATGCAATATATACATATAAATAACATATAAATATCCACCACATTTTTTGTTGTACAAAATTTCATTTTTTAAAATTATTTCTATTAATTCTACAACAAATCCCATTTTTAAAAAATGATTTTTCATAAATAAAAAAAAAATCAACAAAACAATATTTTTATGTCATACAACAATTTTCATATCAATTAGACATTTGGAAACGGCAACGACTTCAAAAGTTGAAATCGATTGAACTTTCTTACGGCACGAGCGTCCCCGGCGTCATGACGGCGGCGAGTTTGTCTGCTTTCATATATTTCTATATATTTTAACTTTTGTTTGACATTCCAAACCTTCAACGGCAACGGCGCAGACTTCTTCAACGGCGAGACTATCTCTGGGGTTAGCATTTGTAAAAATAAAGTTGAAATGTATGATAACATTCACGCTGTGATTACACTAGCCATAAATTCCTGATAAAAATGTTAGACATTTCTATCTGATATTTTTTTTTGACAGGTAAAAAAAACAACGCTGGCTATTTGATGTCAGATATTTCTGTCTAACATTTCATTTTAATCATGTCGTCACCAAGAAAACAATTAACTATAAAAATATTAAAATAAAAATATTTTTAATAATATAGTTGTTCACACTTCAATAATATGTATCTTTTATTTATTTAGTAGTAAACTATTTTTTTCCGCCAAATAATCACCCCAAAGTTATTAAATTTTAAATTTCAGGATCAAATCAGATCAAATATTACATTTTTATCAAATATCGCCATTTGCAAATTAACAAATGTCAAAAAAAAAATCTGCAAAAAAATCTGAAAAGTTGTCTAGAGAAAAATCGTGATTTTTCTGTCGGGACAGAAATCCTGTCTGGTTTAAGGGCCAACCATAATATGCATATGCTGGCTTATGCAAACTCTATGGACGATACGATTGCACTGAAAATGTACCTTCCAACCATAATGTACATAACCAAACTTTGAGTTCTTTTCGTTAACTTTTTGGTTGTCAAATTTCCGTCCAGAACTACGATCAGTTTCGTAGTGCAGACGGAAATTGACAAGTAAAAGTAATGTCAATTATGGATAGACTTGTGCAATGACAGTGCATAACGAAGAATATATATGCATTCGTTGAATTTTGACACTTTGCAGAATCTTTGCATAAGTACTTTATGGTTGCCTCTTTACACTTGACATTTCGTAGACAGAATATATGTTCTGTCTAAGAAAAAGTCTAGTGTAAACCGCAAGTCAGACAGCTGATCAGAGTTTAGGCCCAACCATAATATGCATATGCTGGCTTATGCAAACTCTATGCACGATACGATTATATCGCTGTGGTTACACTAGACATAAATTCCTGATAGAAATGTTAGACATTTCTATCTGATATTTTTTTTTTGACAGGTAAAAAAAACACGCTGGCTATTTGATGTCAGATATTTCTGTCTAACATTTCATTTTAATCATGTCTTCACCAAGAAAACAATTCGCTATAAAAATATTAAAATAAAAATATTTTTAATAATATAGTTGTTCACACCTCAATAATATGTATCTTTTATTTATTTAGTAGTAAACTATTTTTTTCCGCCAAATAATCACCCCAAAGTTATTAAATTTTAAATTTCAGGATCAAATATTACATTTTTATCAAATATCGCCATTTGCAAATTAACAAATGTCAAAAAAAATCTACAAAAAAATCTGAAAAGTTGTCTAGAGAAAAATCGTGATTTTTCTGTCGGGACAGAAATCCTGTCTGGTTTACACTTGACATTTCGTAGACAGAACATATGTTCTGTCTAAGAAAAAGTCTAGTGTAAACCGCAAGTATGTAATTCGTATCTTCAAACCATAATGTGCATATGGCAACATTCGTTAACTTTTGCTCTCTGTTTCGTTATAATTTTGATTGTCAAATTTCTGTATGCAACTACGATCAGTTTCGTAGTTCCGTACAGAAATTTGACATATATGAAATAAAACTGTTTTTTCTTTTTAAATTAAATTTATATAAAATTTTTTGAAATATGGAGGATGATATTTTTTATGAAAAACTCATATCAGAAGTTAAAAAATATGATGTTATTTATAATAAAAGAAATAAATATTATCATAATTAAATTGTTAAAGAAAAAAATTGGGAAGAAATTAGTAAAGCTGTTGGAAAATCAAGTATGTATAATTTTAATTTACAAATATTAATAAATTAATATTTGCATAATCAAGTACAAAAGTTAAATATAATTACACTTTTTTTCAATTTACTCTATAAATTAAATATGTCAGTTTGTCAAAAATATAAATAAACTTTGCATATGCCTATTATGAGTTGAACATATGCAATGACAGTGCATAGTAAGATAAGAATATCTATGCATTCGTTTAGTTTAGTTTTGAAGTTCAATCGATTTCAACTTTCGACGGACGGATTGAAAATACGTACTATTCAAAATTTTGATTTAAAATAAATTTATTTGACATTCCAAAAAAATTTTGAGTGAATTATAAGTGTGAAAAATTAATTTAAAGTATAAGTACATAGTTTTGTTTACAAAAAAAAATTGTTTATAAACTATCATTAAAGAATTTATGTAGTGCGTCTAAACCGTCGAGTTTGCTCGATCGAAAATTCTTATGCGTTTCTTTTGCGTCCGTTGCGTACGTCGCGTCAGTCGTCAGTCGAGCTTGTTTGAACCAGGCTTATGTAAGGCTTCTGGAATGCGTCTAGAAAGCGTCAATTGTAATCGCGGTATTATGTTATGCGCTTCAGTGGGCCGTCATCCACTTCAAAAACTCAGTGGGGTATCCATGTATCCATCAATAGTGAGTGAAGTAGTAGTTTTATATATTTAATTTAATTAATATGAATATCTATTTTGAAAACCCATATTTTAAGCTGATTTTATGAATCAAATAAAAACATACAAAATTGTGGCGATGTGTGAATTACATAAACATTTATTTAAAAATAGATAGATATACCTTTAATTATCCATTAACGTAAATTATTTAACAAATTGTAGTACAAGTAACTTCGGAATTGAATAAAATAAATTTCCTTATAATATACCTAAAGAATGTATCCTCTTTCTATACTATACGGTATTCTGCAATAATAATATTAACTAATATCTCGATCAAAAAAAAAAATGTCCAAATGTTTAGTGAATTATAGTTCTTCTTCAGAATCAGATAATGATGAACCTAGTAACGTGAAGCGGTTAAAAGCTGAAAACTCTAGGTAAGATCTTTTATTTACTTAATTTTTTGATTAATTAATTAAATATATTTCAGGATAACTAAGCCGAAAGAAGTAATAAAAAATAAATTTGAAGAACCAAGTTTAAAAGACAGACATGAGGGAAGAATTAGATCTTTCGATCACGAAAGGGGAAATTGGTCAACTTTTTTATATATACCAGTAAAACAAATAATATATACTTTTATGCTTAAAATGTTTTAAATTCCTATATTTTGTAGGTGACTTTAGAACTATTAGAAGATATTCAAGAATGTATAAACAATTTGATTAAAAAGAAAATTAATTTGGTATCCTCCACAAATATACATATAAGTATGACGAAAACAATAATTCTTCGACATCATTGGATCGAATCATTTGTAATATCACTAAGAAATGCCTTATCAGATATATACAAGTAATTATTTAATTAATAAAATTTATTGTCGATGTAAAATATGAATGCGCCCATGTAACCTGGCTCCCTTGGCACGATTTGAAGTACGTACATACATATATCAATAATTTTTGTACTTGATTTTGTTGCTATTTTTATCAGACTATGAAACTTGGCGAAATTAGAAATTATTTTATTATAAAATATATATATATATATATATATATATATATATATATATATATATATATATTGTATATATATATATATACTTTTTGCTGAATGTATTTGAAGCTTTTTGAGCATTTTTCCGTTTTCACTTTATGAAAAATGAAAGGGATTGATATAAATTTTAATGGAATGAAAGGCAACAAAACATAATTTTCAAAAAGTGGCACTTTTTGTTACTTTTTGCTGAATGTATTTGAGGCTTAACACAGCATTGAAACATTGACATACCAATACCATTGAAAATAATTCATTTTATTGTATATATTATTATTGTATATTATTATTGTAATAAAATACTGTATGTAATTACAAAATAAATATAGACATAAAATAATATTTTATATATAATATATAACACATTTAGCCATTTTTAAATTCTGCACTAGAAAAATATCGAAATTATGAATATATATATTTTATATTTATATTAATTTACAAAAATGTTTGGCCTGTAACGATAAACCTAAACTATTATTATATTATATTTTGATTTATTTCTAATAGTTTAAAAATTTATATAGATTTAAAATTAATTTTGGGGACATAAATATCTATTGCAATGAAGAAAAAACGAGAACTTTTGTAGGATTGACCGTAAACCCATTATTTATTACAAAATTCAAATCGATAATTGAAAAATTAGATACAATATTAGAAGACTATAAGTTGGAGCCATTTTACAGTGTATGTTTAACAATACATAATGAAACTATTGAATTATTAAGTTTTATTTATTACAGAATCCTTCATTTCATATCAGCATTTTGTGGTGCGTTGGTGATCATAGAGTTTTTCTTTCAAATAACTTACCAAAGATACAAGTAATAGTAAATGAATTTTTATTACGTGAACCCGAAGAGTTTGAATTTTTTGTAACCAAATTGTTATGTAAAATCGGCAACAAAAGTTTTTGTTTTGATTTGAAATAAATAATTCTTATGTGTTATACATTACCAATGTCCATAGTAGAGGGGAACTCTAAAGAAAAGAAGAATATTTTTGATAGATGTTATAGATATTTAATAAATCAATATTTAAATATCTTTTTTATCCGATTTTGTAACGTAGACATATTATATATGTTATTTTTTACAAAATAGAACCGGACTTAATATTGATCAATATATAATGAATTAATATTCATAATAAAATAGTTCAAGCAATTATAGTTGACAGAGTTATCGTTAGCAAATTAAAATTGGTATTTTACTCAGAACTCAGCAGGCTTTTATGTGATACCATATACCAAATTCTTGTACTCAACTCAAAAACTCAAGCATCGTCTAGTCTAGATAAATCAACTAAGGCACTAGTTATAGTTCAATCAGTAGCCTCATGAAAAAATTTCTGAAGTGGAAATATATGCTTTTATGTAGTAATTTGAGCCAAATGAAGTAGCAGGGAATATTATACATACACCCAACTGCATTTAATAGCTAAAAAATATTTAATTAATGTTTAATATTTTGTTCTCTACTAGTTTTAGTTTTCTACTGATCAGGGAAAATAACATGATCAGATGATTTTTAAAAAAGCATTTCGTTCCTAATATGTTTCACTGATGGAATGTGGAATTGAGTTCCATCAGTAAAAAAATTCTGATCAAATCTAACCTAGAATACGCATTTTTAAAGTATTCGATTATAATTTTCCGGACACGACGAGCGTATGCACTATAACCAAGCTGTCAGGCAAATCTAAAAATTTTAAGAATTTGTTTTTCAATGCATTGGTGAGTGCAAAATAACACGGAAAGCAGTATGAATACAAAGTGGAGGTTCAATTCTTTTGAAATGAGATTTGCATTTCAAATAAAAAAATATAATTAAATATTTTATTTACAATTGAATAAACACATTTGACATTATAAGTATTAATAACAAATTAATATTCAGCATTTAAAACTGCGTTGCGCCGTAAATTTTGCTGCGCGCCGGCTATGCTGCCACAAGAAAAATTAAAAAAATGCATCAGACAACTGTGAAGAAAAAAATATTTTTTGACATTAGTTATTTTATTAGCAATTTGGATTTCTAAAAAAAAAAAAAAAATTAATATTGAAGAAAAAATAATACATGTTCAGAATAATCCTATGATGTATATAATAAAAGGAATAAAATTTAAAAAAATATTTATCTGAGACAAAAAAAAATAATTTCTTTGAGAGAAACATGTATGAAAAATATGTTCATGTGTTTGGTATGCTTTACTGCACGCTTTAAACAAAGCATGCCTCAAAGCACCAAAAAACGCAGGTGTATTTCAAGCATTATGCTACATGTTACATGTTTCTGTCAAAGAAATTATATTTTTTGTCTCAGATAAATATTTTTATAAATTTTATTCCTTTTATTATTATATATCATAGGATTATTCTTAACAAAATCTATTATTTTTTCTTCAATATTATTTTTTTTTTTTAGAAATCCAATTGACTAACGTCAAAAAATATTTTTTTCTTCACAGTTGTCTGATGCATTTTTTTAATTTTTCTTGTAGCAGCATTTCCGGCGCGTGCAAAATTTAGAAATAGAGCTATCTTGCTTCGGCGCAGCGCAGTGCGTTGCAGCTAGCCATGTAACTAGTTACATAGAAAACCCATTTGTTCTAAATAATATTTGCAGCAAAGGATGCCTCAACGCACCTCAAAAACGCACATGTATTTGGGCCATAAGGATTTTGATTATTCTTTGATAATTACGTTCTAGAATGAAATCAGTTCGACTGATTTTATCCACAACGATGAATCCGCCTTACGTGCCACATAAAAGATAATATCGATAATTGTACTCTCTACCTAGTATTATAGCGTTATGACAGTTGCTTTTTTTCAAGCTAGTTTTCAGACTTTCTATGAACTTAGAAAGAGAGAAAAAAAAATCATAGAAAAATTACACTAGAGTGAGTGATGCACTATAGAGCTCTTTATCAAAGCTTTATCGTAAATAGAAGCTACAAATTTGTTGCCAACTATGGATTTATCGTAAATTGAACGCGACAAATAAGAAAAATAATCCAATTATATTCTTTTTAGCCTGTAGAAACTTTTTTTTTGACATTTCAGAAAATTATTACAAATTTTTGAAGGAATTCAAAAAATATAATTTAAAATAAATAATTTTTCAAATGTTAAACATAAGTTTTTCTTATTTTTTTTTTTAATTCGTTCAAAAATTTATTTTTATATTTTTCAAATATATAAAATTTTTTTTTTTTTTTTATCTATATTTTATTATTCAAAATTATACTATCTCTGTCTTGCGAAAACTATCTATCTCTTTTATTCCCGGCTAGGATTTATCGTAAAAAACTAGCCTGAAAAAAGTAACTGTCATAACGCCATTATACTATGAGCGATATCAATGACGATTTTTTTGGAATTCCGTGCTTATACAATCGTATGTTTTTTTGAAAAGCACATTTTTGTTTTTAATAAAAATTATCATTGGAAATTGGAAAAACTGGTTTATAAATTTATAATAAAAATTAAATGGTCGTCTCCGTCTGTCATATTTGCATGAGTTTTAATTTAATTTGAAATCATCCAATTTAATTTAATTTGAATTTCTGATAGTTATTCAATATATAATGATTGACTGATGCAATTATTATTATTGGAAGTATTGGGAAAACAAAAATATTTACTATATATTTGTAATGTCAGAAAAAAAAAATTTACTTACGAAACCCCTAGCTTTGCATGACATTATTTGGTTAGACACAAACTCAACAACTATAGTGCTTCTGCTTCTTTTTTATTATATTAACTTATCGACACATTAAAATATATAGAATAGTGTATATTTTATTTCTTCATTTTGAAATATCGAATATATTAAATCTACTACATCGTAAAGTAACAAAAAAAATTGCCATAAATCTATTTTACTAAAACTAATTTGAAGTTGGTTGACGTTCTTAGTCTTTCTAGATAAAGATTTTTTTTTTGTCTTTCAATTCTTTTTAAATATTGTATTTCTATTCTACCTCTTATTTTGTTTGAAATAAATTTGTGTATAATAAATTTATATTACTTAAAGAAAATTTAGCTATTTAAAAATACATATTGTTGTTGTGGAAATTATTTTTATCTAAAGCCTCTTTGTTTTGTTACTGATTGTTAACAATTGACCTTGTGGTTGAAAACATATTTATATTTTGTTTTGATCACAGTTTGTAATTTTAAGATTTGTGCAGTGTTTGGGGTTTTTTAAAAAAAAATATTGTTTTAACATTTATGACAACTTCAAATAAATAAAGTTACTCTGAGTGTCTTGAGTTATTTATATACATATAATTAATATCTATAAAATTATAGAAAATGAGTTTCTTGGGTAGAGCTGATCCCGATTCAGGTGGTTTATTTGTCAACTTTAATCAAAATATAACGTAACTATTATCAATTATTAAATATATTATTACATATAATATTTTCCCATTTAGTTCATTAGGTGTTGCCTCAAAATCAGCATACAGTTTATTCAGTTTGAGTGGTATCGATTCGGTTCTCGAAAAAATTTACAGTTGCAAAACAGAAGATATATATATAATTGAAAGATTATTTGAAAGTTCATTAGTTGCTATTGTTTCATTAAAAGCTCCAAGAAAATTAAAGGTTTGCCATTTTAAAAAGAAAAGCGAAATATGTAATTATTCATATTCTAACACAATATTAGCAGTAAAGTTAAATCGCGAACGATTAGTTGTATGTTTGGAAGAGAGTTTATATATTCATAATATTCAAGATATGAAAGTTGTACACACAATACGTGATACACCTAGCAATCAATCTGGACTATGTGCATTATCATCTGCATCTGATCACTGTTATTTAGCTTATCCTGGTAGTGTAACATCTGGAGAAGTTCAAATATTTGATACAATTAACTTACATGCTAAAACAATGATATTAGCACATGATTCACCATTGGCTGCGCTTACATTTAGCTCATCTGGCACTGAAATAGCAACGGCTAGTGAACGGGGGACTGTAATTCGAGTATTTTCATCACTAGACGGTACTAGGTTAATTGAATTCCGTCGTGGTGTTAAACGTTGCGTGTCAATAGCATCACTGTCATTTAGTACATGCTCAGAATATTTGGTTTGTAGTTCAAATACAGAAACGGTGCATATTTTTAAATTGGATCGAACATATACAGAGAACGAAAGTAAACCATCTTCAGATGATTGGATGGGATATTTAAGCAAAACAGTATCTAGTTATTTACCATCTCAAGTAGCAAATGTTTTTACTCAAGGACGTGCTTTTGCGTCGGTGGTTTTACCAGATGCTGGTGTTAAGCGTATATGTGCAATAGCAACAATACAAAAAGCGTTAAGACTTTTAGTTGCATCACAAGATGGTTATTTTTATGTATATGCAATTCCACAAATCGAAGGTTCTGAATGTCAACTGATTAAAAAACATGATATACGTTGTGTAGATTTATCAAATGAAAGCAAAGAATGTCCTCAAAACAATGATGACGGTAAAACTGCATCTGGTTCTGGGCCAAGCTATGCTTCAGCTGTTAAAGGTAGCGAAAAGTCATAAATATTGTGTATATATATTTATAAATATTGTAATTGGTACATAAAAAAGTAATTGAATTACTAGTGACCTAAAATTGTATGCATAAGTTCAACATAATAAATATTCTTTTTACATTATTAAATTTCTTAAATGTCTAAATCATTTTATTTTTTCATCCTATTAGCAAAAATACTATAAAGCTAGTTTCCAACCCAGCGTTTTGGCTACATTACTGTTAAATTCAATGTGAAGTGACAGTGGCAATGGGTAACTTTTATTAAAACTTTTATGGGGAGCATTTATTAAAATATTGAGTTTTTATCCTCACATCACAATGATGTTCATCTTGAAGGATTTATTAATATTTATTGATTTATTTATTTCAGTCTGCCAATTAAATTACAGACTTTATTAACAATTAACAATATACTTATATACCTAATAAAAAATAATAATATCTCGCAAAATTAAAATAAATCAAAACATTTATATATTTATATATAAAAAATAAAAAAACAATTATAATCATTAAAGATTTATGTAATTGAATAAAAGAAAAAAAGTAAGTATGATATAAATTGTTGAATTAGCCATTATATAAATAGTTTTTAATTTTTCTAAGAATAAAATCCCTTTCGTGATGAAAATCTATATGATCACTTACATAATTATAAAGAATTATACAATTAGTTAAAGGTTCCGTCCTGGCATAATTAGTTCTATGAAATGGAACGGAGATGAAACGATTAGTACGAAAAATCCTTGATGGAACATTAAGTTCGATTAAACCTAACAATTCAGCGCAATCTATTCTACCTGATAAAATATCATTAACACAACTAATGCAGGAAATCTTCCTCCTATTAGATAGCAATTCTAATCCAAGAAGTTTGCATCGTGCTGAGTAATTAGGTAAAGCTTCAAAATTGAACCCATACTTTATTAATCCAAACCTAAGCGCAATTGTTTTTAACTAGCTGTATAACCTTAACTAATACAAATTTCAAATTTCAATACACATAAACTATGCATACAATATAAAGGAAGCTGCTATTTTATAATAAGATTACCGACATATTTTAGTTAGAAAATATTAGAAATTTCGCACTCACTTTCCTACAATAGGTGCTTACGAAATCTACGTATATTTTCCGAAATTCTCATTCCAATCATATATCAGGGCCTGGTCAATATTTGCAATGTTTTAGTTTTTATTTTACCAACATTCCAGATATCAAAACTAAAAAGTATTACTAATTCTAATCATTTGAAAAATACCGTTTTCGATCTAACAATTATTATTAAAATTTCGTTTACAATAATAATTACTCAGGATCCAGTAAGTAAACTTACGAGATATTTATATACAAAAAATATTTATTATTTATAATTACATGCTAAACAAAAAATTGTATATTATTATGTATATCCACCGAATAGACAACCAAAATATTAAAAATAATTTTTCTGGCCAAAAAATATTAAATAGGCATACTATTCTGATGTTCTTTCATAAATTTCAATCGATCACGAGCACTTAAAGATTCACATTCACAAGTTCCTACATTTTTAAAATTAAAAGAAACCCCATCAGTGTTTATACCACGACATCGAAGTCTATTTTCAGAACGGTGGAATAAACTAGGTCGATTAAATTTGTTACATTTGTTGCATTGCGTGATCTTAAAGAAAATAACAATCAGTATTTAAAAGATATTTAAATTAAATATTCATATAATATATTTGTTACAGGTTGACTGTTGTATGACTGTTTTTCCAAATCTATTTGCATTTGAATCGGTGCATTGCCTATATTATTTTTCCTGATTGTAAACTAGATTTTGTTAAATAAAACTACTAAAATTAAAATATTTTTAAATTACTTATTCAAATTTAATTGGTGTTCTTGCAAATATTGAATGTATTGTTGTTCTTCATCTGTTTCCCCCCGTAATTTAAATGCATTATTTATGGCATCATATACATGTGAATTATTTATGTCTATTTCTGAAGGGTTAATTAACACGTAGTAGTATCGTTCGTTTTGTTTAAAATTAATAAATAACTACTGCACTTACCATTCTTGACATTATTATCATTGATTATTCGTCTGAAAGATACATGTCTTGAGTCTTCAATTTTACGAATATCTTGTTGTGTAACAATAAAAATTTCGTTACCAATAGAAATTGGAACTACAAATTAAAATGTAATCTAATGTTACATATAAATATTTGTTTATAAAAATTACCCTGGATTGGCTCAAAAACTTGTTCAGAAACCGCCACTAATACTTTTGTTGTTGGAGAGTTATACATTTTTTTTAAAAAAATTTTTGATAATAATTTTGAATTTAGATATATACCATTTATTAATAAAAAAATTATATATTTTGCTGAATTAAATATTATTTTCCAAGCATTCTTTAATTTAAGTTTTGAAATTTGCTTACTTTTGTGACAGGAGGTAACAAAATTTATCATAATTATACAATTATGTATAAATATCAATATAATGTAAAAAAATTGCCGTGGTCTGTTTTAAATTTTGTGTATCAATATTTATATTATATTATATACACAATTAATTATAAATTTTACTGTAACCAACTGATAATTAATAAAAATATCGAGTATAAGTAGGTATACCAAAATTTACATCTTAAATACCTAAATTAGAATAGGTTTGTATATATGGTAGATAACGTGTTAGATGTTAGATCAACAAATCTATATTTATTAAATACTAATGGGCAATTTTTAAAGCAAGCGAATAAGAATGTAGGGAATTTGTTATTTCATTGTAGTAATTAATTTTTATATAACCTTCTATTTATTATAAAATATATAATTTATTCTAAAAATTTAATTTTAGAATAATCAATTAAATATATATACGGTATATATATATATATATATATATATATATATATATATAATATATATATATACATATTAATTAATAAACAAACAAATAAAAATGATTCTTATTTTGATATTAATACATTTTATTTATATTATAAATATATACGTAAGTAACCAGAAAAGCTTGTATTTTAGGTAGATTATTAAATAATGTAGATATTTTTTTTAATATTTTTAACTGATTAATTAAGTAACTTATTTAATTAGGGTTATATTTTTTAGCTACTTCTTATTTTTGTAAAAAAAAATCTATTAATAATACCATTATCAATATGTTCAATATATTAGTATTTTTCTTCAATGATATTTATACAACAAATTAACTAAACATTAATTAAAAGTGGTAAAAATTCTTTTAAATATGTATATGTATTTATTAATATTAAATTCAGTTTAATGATTATCGCAATTATAAAGAATCCTTAAAATTTATTATTTGTATATATTGAACTATAGATAATATATATACATATATATATATATATATATATATATATAATATATATATATATATAGTATATATATATATAGTATATATATATATAATATATATATATATATATATATATACATATATATATATATATACTTGTTAAATTATCATTACAGGCTGCTGTAGTAAAGGAAGAGTTGTTATAGTATACTTGAATACAAAAAGGAACAAAACAAATGTTATGATTGTTTTTAGATACATACATAATATTCCACAATTTTTTTATTTTTTGTTTCTCTTTTTATTTTTTAGTTGAATTAAATTTGTGATATAGTTTTGTGTTTACGGCTAGCTAATACAGAATAGTTAATCATATTACAGTCAACAAAATAATAAATATTAATATCCTTTACAAGCATATACTAAAACCATTACATTTTTTTATTGACATCAATAAAGAATAAAATAAAACAATTTATGTATATTTGATTTACTTAATGTTTATTGTCGGAATTAGATGATATAACTAAAAATAATTGCGGATTCTAAAAATATATTTGGAGAAAATTTTATTGTTATGCCTAAAATAACAAAAATTAACAAATGAAAATAGAAAACACAACTAAAAACTTTAACTTCTCTGAGTACAATAAATTCATAGATATCGGTAATAAATCCAAATTAATTATTGAAAAAACAAAACTTTAAAATATTATTATATAAAGAGCATAATTACAAGAACACAATTACTAGAGAAATTTAAATTTGATTCATTTTTAATAAAAACTCTTAAAAAGTAATATTCCACTTTGACCACTGTTTTTTGAATACAATGATTTTTTTTTTGATTTCTTTTTGATTATTTCATAGCAATAAATATTTACACAATTATATTTTTATTTTGAATATAATAATTTTTGTTACAGTTTTAGTAAGTAGTACTTTTAAAAAAATTAAAGACCACATGGAAGAATAAAAATCTATGTATGTAATAATAATAAACACACTTCGCACTTTTGTTAAATTCCTTAAAAATAATTGTTACATAATTATATTTATATTTTTTTATCTAAACAATAATTTTCAAAATATCATTTATCTTTTTAGTTATTCTAATTGCTAACATATTTTAGTATTTAGAATTGATTAAATAAATAATAATATTAAATACATATATGAAATAATTAAATATAATTAAAAATTTAATTTAACTAAAACAATGGGATATAATGTTAAAATAGAACAATTCTTAAATCGGTGTTTATTTGTTTGCCTGGTTCGTTACATAATTTTTACATTTAAATACATTTTTTTTTTTTTGAAAATTCATAACAAAGATTATTTTTTATTTATTTAACTTAATTAAATATGATAATTATATTTTTTTTATGTTGAATTCTTGTTCATTTATATATTATAATTTATTCCACAAGGTTGTTATTATTATAATTAGTTATAAGATTTAAATTTAAATAATGATAATTCGCATTTTTACCTAAGTTTCACGTAGTTGCGTTTTTCAGCTGTAAAAGTTTAATTTTCAATTCAGAAAACATAGGTCGTTTTGTTGGATTTAAATCCCAGGCTTGACGCATCATTTCATAAATTTCTGATGGACATCCTTCTGGTGCTTCCATTTTATAACCGACTTCAACATGTTTTACAACATCAGCTAAAGGCTAAAATTTAATAAAATATAACTTGTATACATTTTATATCTTGCATTAAATCATTATTTAATGTTTATTAGAGACATTTTTGGATTGTTAGATTTGTGAAAACACGTATTAGGTTAGAAGATACTCATGCGAAATGGTGATAACAACACTGAATTATGAATTTTCCTATTAGATATACAACTGACCACTACAACATAATAAGAGGTAACGGGCTTGATAGTAAAAAAGAAAATCTTGGACATTAAATATTATGATGAATTTAGCTTTTAATTAAGAAGTTTAAAAATCGCTCAGTGCTAGATACAAAATACAGTTTTATGACTTGTGCAACAATTTTTATTTATAAATTTGTTTTAAAGTTTATAATTATAATACATATAATAGTAACTGAATAGTTTTTTCCGATTATGTTTCGTACAGCCCTGAATATAAAGAAAATAACTTGAGTTTTGAGTAACTGTTATTTGTACTGAAATAATAAATTCTACATGGACTTTTTAAAAAACATTGAAACCCTTTAACTACATTACCAATTTTGTAAAACTCTCGAATAAATAATAAAAAAAATGATGTAATTAAAATTAATTTGCAATAATTAAAAGCATCCACATGTCATATTCTGCATCTACATATACTATATTCCTGCGTATTTGTATCAAGATAGATCTCGAGTCTTATTTGATTAATAACATACTTGTATTCCATAATACAACGTAAATCGATTTATATATATAGCATTTTTAGGTCAAATCCGTATATTTTTCATTCATATTCGTATCTTTCAATTTCAAATTCGTATTTTTTGAAATATAATATTTATTAAATATACAATAAAAATTTAATTGAGGAAAATGCGTTTAGTTTCGAAAGAAATAGCTACGAAGTAAAGAAAAAAAATTATTACTCGTAAGAAAATTATAATTATTATAATAAAATAATAAACAAATATTCATATTAATAATGTATGTATGAATTTGCAACAAAACTAAATAAGTTATTATCTAAATTTTTCTATTCACAAAAATAAGGTAATAGCATGGCACAAAAAAATAAGATGATCTACGTTGTAACATAATTATATATAACATGTTCAATTAAATTTTTTTCACCATAAAAAAACTTACAATTCTTGGATACGGAACTCGTCCAAATGAATAAATTTCCCATAGAAGTATTCCAAAACTCCACATATCTGATTTATTTGAAAATCTCTATAATTTTAATAAATTATAAAACATATTTTTATTATTTTTTTTCGTTAACTTTACCCCTCCTTTTAAGGCTTCTGGTGCTGTCCATTTAATAGGTAATTTTCCTACTTCTAAGTTATAACATTCTTCTCTAGCTAAACCAAAATCAGAAACTTTAGCTACACATTTTTCGGATATCAATACATTTCTAGCTGCTAAATCTCTATGAACTACTTTCTTAGCTTCTAGATATTCCATTCCAGAACAGGTATCACTAAGGTTTAAAATAAAAAAAAAAGAATTTATACATACAAAACAAAATAAATTTTTATGTTCTTTATATATACAAAGCAAAATTGATTTGATCCTTTTTCGTTATATGTTGTCGTCCTCGCGACCTTAAATAATCTACTAATGATCCTTTACTCATATACTCCGTAACTAAATAAATATGTTTATTGTTAAATACTAATCCGATAAATTTAACGAGATTTTCATGTTCAAGTGTCCTATTTTATTTAAAAAAAATTACATATTATTAAATAATAATTAAATTTATAATACAATTTTACGTCATCACTGATGCCTCAGCTAGAAATTTTTGGGCTGCTCCATCATCTTTTAACATTTTTACAGCCACTTTTTCATTTCTTAAAATTCCTAACATAACATCGCCGAATTCACCTTTGCCTATGCTTTCACGTAATTGTAAATCGGCTTCTGGTATTACCCATCCTTTATCTGCAAAATCTTTTGAATTTATGCAAAATTCCTGCTTACCCTTTTTTGGCAAACATTTAATTAATTGTGTACATAGTCCATCTGCATCATTTTCATAATGCTAAAAAATATATTTATATAAATTAATGTAAATATAGTTAAAAACTAATTTCAACATACTGCAACTAGTTGTCCCAAATTCTCAAAATATTCTTCATCGTCAATTGTTAATTTATTTTCTAAATATTTGACTCGATAATGTTCAACTTTTCCTTGGAAAGAAACGCATAATGTGTAATCACCCGGAAAATTTGTAGATTCGCGTACCAAAAATAATCCATCTTCACGTGGCTGCAACAAATGTTCAGCTTCATCGCGAGAAATGCTCCCATGAAACCATCTACAAATTATATTAATATTAAATTAATAATTATATATGTATTCCTATAATTAATAATTTTTCTTTACTGTTTATAAATGAGACAATTTAAACAAAATTTACTATATTGGGCCATTTGATTTGTTATAAAAGCACAAAATGTGATACTGATAACAAATGCAAATATTATAGAAATCATTTAATTAGAAAACTGTCACATTTTTTTAAAAATTTGTAATATAACTACTTATCTAATAATATTGTCAATGTATATAATAAACAGAAGAGAGAATATGTTATAATTGACGTGTTTCTGATTATATATATATATATATATATATATAATCTATTGATATTTGATTATAAAACTTGATAATAAAATGATATCCAACTTTGTAATATTGCTAATGATAACAAACTTCAAAAACTCTAAGCTGTTATTTTTATCAATAGTGGTGTCCTATACAAATCGTAAAATTTAATGTTCGAATTATAAAATTAATACAAAATGTATAGAAATTAGGTGATGCTAATTTTAAATGCGTAATTTGGAAAATGTCTTAATTAAACTATATATATACACAAAATAAATAATGTTAATATTCATTAACTATGGGAAAGCGTATTTATAACTAAACTTCTACGTAAATTTTATTAAAATCTGAAAATCTTACGGCATTGCATTTAATTTGACTTCACATTTTCGTTGAGGTTGTTGTTGTTGCAATTGCTGTTGTTGAAGATTTATAGATGAATTTGTTGATGTATTTGATATGGTTGGCGATAATGAGGAAGTATTATTCCATGCTGTACCGTTTGTATCAAATTGATGTAACGACGTCGACATTGGATTGGTTAAAGGAATTGTTGATGGTGGCGTAAGCGATGTAGATTGTTGTGTATTTCCCCCATGCATACAAGATAAAGGTTTATTGTTTAAATTTGATTGTATGTTGCTGGCACCAGTAACCCCAACTATACCACCACCACCAACAGTTATTGATGAGCTTAAATGACTTTGAAGTTGAGCTGTATTTAAGGATGTTGACATAGAATTATTATTAGATGGATTAGTTAGTAATTGAGTCTGAGATGAAATAGTTGATGTCATAAGTGATTGTTGCGGCATAATATGCTGTTGTTGATTTGGCGATTTCGGCGAATTCGTTGAAGATAATAAATTATGACTATTTAAAGCATGTGAGGAAAGATGAATTGGGTTTATATGTTGATTCTAAAAAAGAAAAATGATTCAAAATAAGTTTTTATATACAAATACCAAGTAAACACAACCATATGATTTTGATGAGGTGGAACAGTGGGTGGAACAATATGTGGTTGAGACTGGCTATGTTGCTGTTGTTGCAATAATCCACCTCCAACAATAGGAATTCCAAGATTTGAGGTATTTACTCCAGAAATATTTGGTTGTGGTGCTGGACGTTTATTATGACGAGCTGGTGCTGTTGGTGGTATTTGGTGACCTGTAGATTGCAAAAACCATGGATCACCGGAATTCGCTCCAGCTGCTACAGTTGGTTGTGAAAATCCACGATGATGTCCAACAGCAGAATTTTGACCAGATGATTGTAAATTTATTGCTGTTGCTGTAGATGCAGCGTGACTATTCATAATAATTGCTGTCGTTATCTGTTTAATTTGCAGATTTTCTTAAACTAAAAATGTTTTAATTACTATATTTTGATTCAACGTATTCTTTCTGAGATTCCACATATGAATCATTTGAATTTCAATATATACTATATTTTTTATATATTTATTCTACGTTCATCTAAATTTTATTATCAGTGGAGATCAAGTAATGTATTTATAATTCACATCTGCAATTAAATTAAATATATTACTAGGTATATAAATAATAATATTCCTTTTTTTGGTTAATAAAAAAATGATAATTTGAATAACTATTGTTTGCTAGCATAACAATATTGTTGGAAAGGGCTTGTAATACAAATTCATTTTTATGAGATACACTGCTATGTAACATAATTAAAATTTTATGAAATAGACCCATTGCTATGTAACATACTTGCTGTCTACATATATATGTATGATTAGAGATATAATTTCGCTATTACATGGTATTTTCAATTTTATCGATCAAATTTATACACCAATTTTGTTATCCCTTTTATAACTATAAATATAAAATACTCATAATATCAAGAACAAGTTTTAAGAAACGGTCTCTTCGATAGTATAATGACTTTATCAATATGATAAGCATGGAAAGAATGCAACACTATAGAATTTTATGTTACTTCGGACGGACTATCAATATCACCAATAAGTTATGGTGTGTTAATAATAATTATTATTTAGTAAAAATATACATTTAAGATTAAGGTTATTAAAATAACATAATTCAGAAAAATTCCTAATATATTATATTAGAATTAGATCAATATATATTTTGCATACAAGTCATCACATTAAATACATAAACAATATAAAATTATAAACTTTAATTTAGTTAATATAAAGTCGAAAAGTTACTACGCCGTTGGGTTCTCCATTTATACATACACATTTAAAATATCAATTTCAATATTTCACTTCATATTAACTACATATAAATTATTAGCTTATTTTATTTGCCATGTCTATAGTACAACAATAGTATTTTTTTTATTAATCATAATTTCCAAAATTAAAAAAAAATATATATTAGCGGGTGCAGGAGAAGAGCTATGCCACACAACACAGTAATGTTGTAAATTACAAATGAATTTAAACCTACATACTAATTTATTCTATTTAGTGAATAGTCTGCGTAAAAATAAAGTATATTTGTAAATTTATTAAAACAAAAATTTTATACACATCATACTTTTTTTAACAATTTTCGGCAGTGTTGATATACAAAAAAATTCACTATATTAATACCACATTTATTCACCATACAAAATTATTTTATTTTCATTAATTTTATTAAAACTTTCACCTTTAATTAAAATAGCATTGCTTTTTACTTACAATATTCACAAGTTTTATTTTTAAAAGACACAAAATATAAATAAATTGTTTATATTGTAATGCTTGTAATTTTAAAATTAAATTTGTTACAAATCTACTAATATTTACTGTATAAATAGATATTTGTAGTATAATTAATATATATTTATATTATTTTTACAAAACAATATTATAAATTGGTCATATAAATGCAAAATTACAATTATCAGATTGTGAATTGTGAATTGTGATGGTAGGAATGGAATTGGAATTTGGAATAAGAGGTGCCACAACATTTTTTTCAAAACAAGGGTAACAACTTTGATAAATAACAGACCAAATATTTTAAAGTTGGGAGTACTGTTATTTTTATTATGTTAAATTTCTTTGGCCAAATCAAAAAATTGAGATTTTCGTATTCAAAGAAATTTGCGACGAAATTCGGGCCTATGGAATTATTTATATATACTATGTAAAAAATTATCAAAAAAGTAAAGTACTGAATATTATTTGTAGAAAAATATTAAATGCGTTTTCCTTCTTGATATTTAAATTATAACAAAATAACTAAAGATGTATTATGTTTTTTACCTCCAGCAACAAAAAATAGTAATAAAATTGAAATTAAAGGTTAATAAAAAGTGTTAAGCGAAAAAAAGAACTACTGATATTCCTCCTAACAAAGTAGTAAAATTTAATTTACCTAAATATATTTACATAAAAAAATATAAAATAATTATATCTTGCAAACACAGACTGCAGATGTCCTTCATTGTCTGCCGATGTAATCATATTTATGAAGCATGAATAATAGGAAATATTGAAATAATTACAGTATTTTAAAATTTTATATAATTATTCATATTTGACTTTATAAAAATTAATAGACTAAATAAAAAAGAACCGACCCTGCTATAAAAATTATCAGCTGATATGTTGACAAGAAATTTCGTCAGATGAGTTTGAAAAGATCCATACGACATCAACTCAGTTTCGACTAAAATTTATCTAAAAAGTGCACACAGTAATTTAATTTTAATTTTTACGATTAATAAAAACTTTTTATCAGATTTAATTATGTTCCTATCCAAATATTCAAGTACCTAATTCAATAGTCAATAAATGTGAAAATGGCATATGAGGTTTTTCACGTAATATTTTTTCTAATTCGTTGGGTTTGACAGTTCAATTTAATGTTAAATTTCTTTGACCAAAAAAATCAAACTTTTTTCCAAAAATTCAATTTTTTTTTATCTAGATCAATTTTTAAATTTCTTTGACCAAAAAAATCGATCTTTTTTTTTTTATGTACCGTTATAGAAAAGCAGCCATTTTAAATTTTTTTTTTTTTAACTTTATTTTTCTTGAAAAATCAAAAGGTCTGTTTTTATTTTATTGCATAATTGATTTGCCTAGATAATTTACCACAAAAATTATACACGATTTTTTCAATAAAATGATAACTTTTCTAGGTATGTATTTAATTGAACACATGAACCGCTTCTTCGCACCTAAAGAAGCGGTTGATGAGTTCAAAATGCGGTTGATGAGTTAAAAATGCATGTTTCAGAGGTACCTCAGTCTGAGTGCCAAAAGTGCTTCGAAAATTGGATCAAACGGATGTAAAAGTGTATTAATCATCGTGGAGAATATTTTAAAAATCAATAATTTTCGATAATATTTTTTTTTTTTAATATAATCCCGAAATATAAAAAGCAAACCTCGTACTTAAAAATTTTCCCGAAAAAAAGATACTGGGATATCAGTATCAGTATAGTTTCAATCAATAACTCATTTTCTTTAAAATATTCTTCCATCTGCAATTTCTCCGAAATATTTTCTGATATTTTCTCATATTGGTCTGAATTCATCAATTATAGAAGTTATAATTGAATAAGTGCTTGTACCTACTTGTCCGAAGGACTTTTTAAAACATCTTGTAGCTTAGTGGGTGTTGAAAATGCACCCACCCTTTCCATACGATTTTTTGCTTATAATAAACCAAGGAACCACCCATTAACGGATTAGCATCCCAAACCGGGACACCCTGTATATCCTTTTTCCTTATATTTTTGTACTCTTTATCAGATAAATGGTACAATATTGCAATTTTTTTTACTATTTCAATAATTTTTTCCCTTTTTTAAAACACTAAGCACAAAATTGAATTAATTAATTTAATTTTTTAATTACTGCAGTTTTTTTTGACAATTCTTGCGGAAATCGCGGAAAACGCTGCCTACCGTGTTTTTTTTTTTTTTGACAATTGTGGAAAAAATTTCCATATGAAACGCGCGGAAAAAAACGCTGTAAATACGCGTGGAAATCGCGTTATGTAGTCTGGGCATCCTCATAAGCCACCATGTAATTCAATTCAACGGAAAAAAACGCGCAGCGGTTACAAAAAAACGCGATGGTTTGGGGAAGGCTAGAAATATCAGAGCTTAATCCATTGCGGATAGTAAATTATTTCTCAGCATATGAGAAAGTGCAAGATATCAAAAGTTGTCTAGACATCTGAAAAATTGTCTGGACAAAAATCGTGATTTTTGAACATATGTTCTGTCTAAGAAAAGAAAGAGTCTAGTGTCGTCTAGTGTAAACCGCAAGTAAAGGTAAAAAAAAGATAATTTCTTTCTTCAATAATGTTATGTTACATATTTCATTGTGTTTCTAGGTTAATCAAAGTGGCGCAAGTGAAATCACCAAAAAAGCAACAATTGACAATGACGCATTGTTTTCCCTGAAAACCAGAAGTATCGTTTTCGATTCGTAAAAGAAATAACTTCCTCATATAAAACATATTTTACGAATCGTTTAGGTGTATCGTTTTTATATCATTAACAATTCAGCAGTCACATCGTAATTTAAATATTAAGCTTTTGAACAGAATTGCTGATTAAGCTATTTACAATTGAATGTCACTTTAAAGGTAAAAATATTCGTGAATACCAAAAATAAGTTAAAATCGCTAAATAAGTAATTTTCGATTGTGAGAAAATTTAAATTAAATAATTAAACGGATACGCGTGTTTTAATGCAGACGCAATATGATATTTTAATTTTATTAATTTTATTATTTCGTGGGAATGCGATTTTTAATAATTATTTTTATTTAGCAACATTTAATATTTGTTAACTTATACATAGAAATAGAAATGAATAGAATTAGAAATAAACTTAACTTTCAAGAAAAATATTTTTAAAAAAACTATAGAAGGGAAAAAATATTTTAATGTTTATAGTTTAAATTCTATTTTTATTAAACGTTATTCATTTGTTTCATTTAATTATTGAAAATTAATTTATTTTTGAGTTACTTTGCAATATATAAAGCATATTTTAAAAGTAAAACAATATTTTAAAAAAATCATTTCCAAAATTCGACATTTGCAATAAAATTCAATTATAGCAGATTTTTTCAAAAAATCGATTCAGAAAAGTTTCGTTTATCAAATTTTTACGTATATGCGTTAGTAAAACTTCACTTTCAAATATCATTTTTAAATCATTTACGTGATTTAGGTGAATTTCGTTTCTAGATTAATGGTTCAAACAAAAGCTCGATGGACGCAACGGACGGACAATAAACGCATAAGAATTTTCGATGGAGCAAATTCGACGGTTGAGACGGACTACAAATTCTTCAATGACAGCATATAAACATTTTTTTTTTATAAATAAAGCTATGCACTTATACTTTAAATTAATTTTTCACACTTATAATTCACTCAAAATTTTTTTGGAATGGCAAATAAATTTATTTTAATTCAAAATTTTGAAAAGTACCTATTTTCTATCCGTCGTGTCCGTCGAAAGTTGATATCGATTGAACTTTTGCGTGTTGCTTCCGTCGTGTACGTCGCATCTACGTGACTTTGCCCACTTTCATATATTCCTATGCATTTAAACTTTTTTTCGACATTTGAATGCGTCTCCGTTGTGTTCAACGCATCGTGCTAATTGGAGGGGTAAAGAGGGTTAAATAAAATACACACATTAACATTACCATTTATTTAAGCACCATTCGCGGATTCTATTTTTCTGATTATAAATTATAAACCTAAACGTCAAGTTATACACATCAAATTATATTACAAGTTAAGTATATAATTTTTTTTACAATCAACAAATACAGTCAAATCGATCAGCAAACAGCTGGTTACTTACCCCGAGCAAACACAAAACAATACACAAATTATAAAATCGTATAATGAATATTAGTTGGGATATTGTATCATACATATTTGTTGCAGTACTGGTTCAGTTTTTGATTTATTGTTACTTTACTAAAAAACAACCCAAAAGTATTTTTGGCAAACATGTAGTGATAACAGGTGGGTCCAGCGGAATTGGGCTTATGATATCTATAGAGTGTGCTAAAAGAGGAGCATCAGTGACCATTATAGCAAGAAATGTGAATATATTGGGTAAATAAATTTAATAACATCTAAAATATGCTCATGCTTATTAATGAATTTTAGAAAAAGCTGTTAAATTACTTGAATTGAATAGACAAAATTCTCAACAAAGTTTTCAATACAAATCGTTAGATATATCACAAAGTTACAACAATGTTTCAGAAGGCCTATTGGAAGTAGAAGAAAGTCAGGGTGACATATACATGTTAGTCAATTGTGCTGGCATGGCAATTTGTGGTGTTTTGGAAGACATTTCAGTAGATGATTCAAAAAAACTGATGGATGTCAATTACTATGGAACATATTATTGTATACGTTATGTGTTACCTAAACTAAAATTATCTGGTGATGGAATTATTGTTATCACTGCTTCGCAGGCAGCATTGATGGGTAGGTATTTGGTTTATTTTATTCAATCATTCATATGAATTTGTAGAACAAATATTAAATAATTATATTAGGCATTTATGGTTATGGTGCCTATGCGGTTACAAAATTTGCATTGCGAGGATTAGCTGAAACAATCAGAATGGAATCTGTTCATAAAGGTGTATCGATTACTCTGGCTTTACCAGCAGATACGAACACACCAGGATTTGAAAATGAGGAAAAAACGAAACCAGAAGAAACTAAAATTATTTCAAGTAGCGGTGGACTAGCAAATCCTGAAGATGTAGCAAAACAAATTTTAAAAGATGCCTTGGTAATTGAGTTACAATTGATTTTTTTTTTTTTATTAATAACGTTTTTTAGAATGGTTCGTTTTTTTCAATATTGGGAATTGAAAGTTGGATGATAACGATACTATGCTGTGGAATGTCACCCTGGGGTGGTTTAGGATTACATCTCATACAGGCAATATTTATGGGTCCATTAAGATTAATTTGTTTTTTTATTCAAATGCATTTTTCAGCTATTATCAAAAAATGTAGCAAAAATAAACATCAATAAATAAACACAAAAACTTTTTTAGAAATATTTTATTTTTCCATAAAACATAAAGGTAGTCTTATTTATGTAGACGTCTTGTAGCTTTCCGTATAAGCCTATCATTTGTAGCGGAAGAAGAAACAGTATTAAATAAATTCGTAATTGGTGGATTTACTGTAACATCACTTTTATGAAAATCGCTATTGGATAGATTTTGATCGCCTTTACCATAACAATTAAACGAGGTTTCTTTTTGAGGATTCGAATTAGACCCAAAAGAAAATGGTTGATAATTGGTTGTATTGTTTAATGTAGTATTAGTACTTTGGGAATCATTGCCCTTAAAAGAAAATGGAGTGTTTATTTTTGTTGCATCCGTATTATTTATTATGTCAACTGAAAATTGATTAGCATGAGGAACTTTATTCCCAAAACTAAATGTTGAAGATTTACTAGTAAAATCAATTTTATTAGATTCTTCAATATTATGTGGAACTGCAATAGTTTTCTTTTCATCAAAAGTAAAACCTTTATCAATACTAAATGGTGCATTAGTAGTACATTCACCATAAGATTGTTGTTTAGTTCTGTTGGCACTCCCAGACAAAACTCCTTGTCCTTCTTTTAACTTAGATTCAAACGAAAACATTGTAATATTATTTGTATTAGAATGTCCAAAAATATTTGTGTTATCATTTTGCTGCACTACCGTTGAAACTGGTTTAAAAGAAAAACCTCCTTCAGATAAGTTCACATTTTTACTTGTTGCTAGAAATTCATTTTCTGTTATCATATTTGGTAATATTTTATTTTCCATATTACTATCCCTTCCTAAAGATTTTACTGTCGTCAAATTAGGAACTAAACTATCATCAGATACAAATTTTACAAAGGTATCTTCCTTCCTGTTACTGTTATCCGGTTCAAATGAATTATATTTTTCAACTTTTGTAGAAGTGTCAGGATGTGTAAAAAATGTTTGTAGAGGAGCAATAGGAAATGGATTAATTGTAGCTAATTTTGTAAAGTCTGTGAAGGAGTTTTGGGAAACAATTTTATTTAACCCCTTATTTGGTTCAATGACTGCCAAAGTAGCATTGAACGTATTTGTAGCATTATTGTCCTTAAAATTAAGTGATGTAAAAATTTGCGTTTTTGGACTGTTTGTAAATGTATTATTTATACCATCGTTAGAATTGGAATATGTAGCTTTATTTGAAATATTAGATAATGTTGAGACATTCTTTTCTGGTAATAAATTATTTTGAGACTCGTTTATATTAAATGTATTTTTTGTTCCAGAAACATATGTGGGATGTGATATTTTATTTTCAATACCAACCGATGTTGTGTTGGTAAGCTGATCACTTAAATTAGTTTGTAGTAAAGATGATACATTATTAGATTCAAATATATTTTTTGATGCTTCTGATACATTATTTATTGAATAGTGAAATTTATTCGTCGAATCTATTGGGATATGATTATTAATTTCCTTCTTATTTAAAATTGACTTATCAACAGACTTTGTCAGCTCTGCAGTCTTAATTACATCAGATGGTCCAATAATATTTTTTGAAAGATTCATTGTAGATGAAATATTTCCTTTTGGTGGATCTTGAATGGTTTCTGCAGGTAAATTTGTTTTCTCGAATATTTTGTTAACATTTGAATTAACAGTAGTTGGTGAAGAAATTATTTTAGTTGCCACTGTAGTGGATGTGCCAAAAGTCAAAGTAGTTTGAGTCGAATTCAAAGTTGCCACATAATTACTTGAATGTGATTTTGAAAAATTCACTGTTTCTTTATTGATATTTGATACGGAATCAATATCATCCTCTTCATTCGTATTTAAATCACCACTAAGGCCACTAAGCATAATAGCCAATTTTGATTTTTGCGTTCTAGCAATTAATGAATTTTCACTCAAGCCAATGTTTTTAGAATCAAGTGTGTTAGCTTTCGGTTTAACAAAACAAATACCACTAAATTCTTCTCTGGTATTATTTTTCAAGTTTTGTATATGTTCTTTCGAGATGGCAGTTTCATAATTTTTATTAAATAGTGTCAACTTCGGTTTATTGTTAATTTGAGCAGAAAATATTGGTTCTGAAATAGATCTTAATGGTTTTCCATTACCACAATTTTCGTAGTTTTCTGTTGTAGTTAGAGATACATTTTGCTCAAAATTTGAATAATTGTTTAATTTTAATGTGTAAGTAGCTGAGTTTAACTTTTGTGTGTTACGTGGTGATAATTGTAAATCCGGTACCGATATTTTTGTACTTGTTGAGGAGCATTTAAGCTTTGGGCTTAGTATACTTAAACTAGAACTAAGTGAGCTTGTTATATCATTATTAGAATCTGAATACATTCGCCGCTTTATTCCAAGTTGTTCTGGAGATTTTTGAGCACCAACGGTTGATAAAGGAATTTCTCGTTGCCGTTTAAATGGTACAATAGCGTATAAGGAAGTTGGTACTGAAGTTTGCTGTAATATAGGTGATGCAGCTGTTGATAATTCAGTTTCTTTGCAATATTTTTTTAGAGAATCGTTGCTATCGAGTACCTGAAAAAATATATATTAAGTATTTCTATCAGTATAAAAAGATCTTTACTACATCACTATTAATACGTTTTCGGGAAATTTCTTTCAAATCGTCTAAGACACTACGCGTTGGTGCGATTTCATTTTCTACCGCAGGATGTAAAATTGGTCTATTTTCTCGAGATATTTCATCACCTGACTTTTGAAATCCAATGGTAGATACAATTGAACCTGTGCGCAGAATAGTTGAACGTGTATTTGCTTGAAATACGGACTTTTCTGAAATATTTTAGATGTATGAAATAATTTTATAAAATTGTATTAATACCTGGTGGAGCAATTCGAATCATAGATAGATTTTTTTTATTAAGATTATAAGAGATATCTTTTTGTTTTTTTAAATGCACTACAGGAAATTGTCCAGGTTTGTTATACAAGTTATTCATAGATAAACTGCTATTTAACCTTGAATTATTTCCGTGGTATTTCACAATTCTAGAAGTTATACCCTTGCTTTGAATATCAGTATATGTCCTAGAAAAGTAAATATTTGTATGAACAATTCAAATTTTAGTAGATCATTATCATACATTACAAAACATTACCCTTAATTTAATACGAGCACAGAAGCTGTATAAGTTAAGAGTAAGTGCAATATAAATTAAATATGTATAGGAAAAACAGACATTAAAATCAAGTGACCGATTCTAAATCCGCGTAATTAGAACTTTATAAATTATTACCTTAGATCATTTTTTTGTCTTAAGTCTGATTTAGAAAATACAATGGTTCTTTTTGCAAAATCATTCTCGATATATTTTTCTGATGTATTTAATCCTCCACTACAACCACCCCAAGGAAATTTCTGTTGTGAGCTATAGTTAATAAACAGTATAAAATTTATATAATATTTATATAGTATTTCTTTCCACCCGTTTGCAAACTTACTGCGATATATGTGTAGATTCGGCTACGGGTGCTCCAGACAAATTCGAAGCACTTAAACTAAACCGACCATTTAAAAAATTTCCTTTCTCCATTATTCCATAAAACAAAATTACTCACAATTCCTACTTGTTTTTTTGACAAAAAAATATACAAACCCTTTAATCTTAGAAACGAAGTTCACCTAAAACGATACGTAAATGATTTAAAAAAGATATTTGAAAGTGAAGTTGTACTAACACACATATAAGTATTTGTATATTATAGAGAATTGAAAACTCTTCACTAAAGGTGAATCGAAAACGATATATTTTTGTTTCGTAAAATGTGTATTTAGTTTAATTTTAGCAAAACAAAAAATCAGCCATTTTTAATAACAAACTAAGAATTTTTAAAATTTTGTAGTTAACAATCAACACGTGCGTGGAAAAAAAATTAAGTAAGTATAATTTAAATTTCATAACAAATAAAAATAATTAATTATTATTAATATTATAGGAGAAAAAATGAATCAGAGAAAATTTATGGTGTCTAGGAACACTACTGAAGATGATATGTTTGGATGCTCCAGTAACAAGACTTATATCAACAAACATAAGCCTTTATCAAGAAAACAACAATGTGATTTTTATATTAACAATATTATATTAAATTTAAAAATTATATCTATAAAATAATATAAATATATATATATATAAATTAAAATAATTAAATTTAAAAATTTATTTTTATTTTTCAATCCATAATAAATATTTCACTTTTCGCCTAAAAAGATTCTTAATGGATTCGTTAAAAGAGATTCACAAACAATACGCTAAATACGAATCATTAATGATTCACCAAAACGGAATTAAAACGAAGTACCAATACATACACCAAACTTCGTTTTTGATTTCAATTATCATGTGACTGGTGAATCGTTAACGATATAAAAACGATACACCTAAACGATTCGTAAAAGATGTTATGTATGAGAAAGTTATTTCTTTTACGAATCGTAAACGATACTTCTTGTTTTCAGGGAAATGTCGTTTCGCTACAATAATTCATTACATAGCCACATATAACAATATTTTTTACCATTTTTTACATATATATCATACAATTTATCTTTAGCGACAATGCGAAACATATTGCTGCATAAAAATCTATATTCGATTCAAACTGAAACTACCCTTTGAGCCAAATTAATGCATTTGCGATCGACTGAAAAGTTGATTTTTACTACACTAAAATTTACTTACGCTGTGATTATACTATAGCCATAAATGTCTTATAGAAATGTTAGATTTTTATGTCTTACATTTTTTTTGACAGGTAAAACAAACGCGCTGGCTATTTGATGTCAGATATTTCTGTCTAACGTTTCATTTGTAATTGTAATTGTAAGCAATTAGCTATAAAAATATTAAAATAAAAATATTTTTAATAATATAGTTATTCACACCTTAATAATATATATGTATCTTTTATTTATTTAGCAGTAAACTAATTTTTTCACTCCAGTTTTCGAAAAGTAATTAAATTTTAAATTTCAGGAGCAAATCTAACATTTTTATCAAATATCGCTGTTTGCAAATTAACAAATGTCAAAAAAAATCTGAAAAGTTGTCTAGAGAAAAAACGTGATTTTTCTGTCGAAGCAGAAATCCTGTGTGGTTTACACTTGACATTTCGTAGACAGAACATATGTTCTGTCTAAGAAAAAGTCTGGTGTAAACTGCAAGTTAGTTTTTTCGTGGCTAAAATTTATGTTCCGCAAATGTGCGATTTTTTTCTTTTTTTAATTTATAGAATCTGAAACAAACAACTGTAAAATTCTCAAATTAATTTTGCTAAAAATGTAACAAATTAGTATTATTTTCTGAATATGAAATAATTATAAAATACTATAATAAAAAAAAATTAATAAAATATGAATAAATTAAAATGGAGCAAGAATATGATTTAAGTAGAAAATGATTTTAAGAAAAATTATAGGATAATAGGATAAGATTTTGATTTATCAATTATCAATAAACCTGAAAAAAATATCTGATTTCAAGCAGAAATTGTCGCCATTAAGAAGGCTGCAGAAATTGATAAGAATATAACGAATAAGAATATTTTTATATGCTTGGGCAGCCAAGGTGCTCTCAAAGCATTTGATAGTATCTCCACCAATTCCAAGGTAGTTAAAAAATATAACTTAATTCTTAATCACTTGTGAGCCTCTGTTATGTTTCTTAATCACTTGTGAGCATCTGTTATGTAGGTGCCTAGCGGTCAGAATTATATTGCTGAAAAATTAGGGTAACCATTTATTGACTGGTTTTTCGCAGGCGGCTACCTTTGAGCCGGCCAGGGTGATCTCTTTTATGATAAAAATTGGGTGGGTCGACGCGCTGTACGTTCAAATTGTATTTAGCCGCCGACGGATTGCACAACGGGCATCTTTTGACCTTGGCGCGTAGTTGAATAAATCCTCTTCCATTTTAAACCAACCAGCCAACGAAATTTTTACGATTTAAATAAGGGTCAAGCAAACAAATTTCAAAAGTAGGTTATAGAGGACATCAGCAATAGCATTAATATATTATGGTACCTACATTATAATTACAATATCACTAGTTGGTCATAATGTAGTAATGTGATCATAAAACAAGTACAAAGCTGAATAAATAAGGCAATAAAGAGGCTATATCCTTCTAGCAATACTAATGGCAAGCAGATATATTTCTGAAAGTTATAATTTTAACAAGGTTAAATATGGATGTTTACAATTACAACTCAAATTCGTTCAATACTTGAGACTCTCTCTACCGCTATCTAATCGTAAATTAGTGAAGTTAAAAATACATTGCCATTCAATACTTGAATGAACTCCAACATTTATAGAAGAAGCGAATTGTATTCATACCATGAAAAATAGGATTCAGAACTATGTTAGGAATAAATATATTATTTCAACTTAAAACTGATGTGATATCAATGAGGCAATAAATATAATTTGTTAGGGTTTGGATCGACAATATAATATAATTATATAAATTAATTTAAGTTTTCGAAAAAAAAAATATCAATTCCTACTTTAATACCAGCTAAGGCTGCCTGAGGAGTCGAATATTATTTATTAAGTTATAATTTATCCTTCATCTTCAGGTGCAGTACAAGTATCAACAAAACACAATGAATTTATAAGTTTTACTTTATTTTTATAATTTTAAGTTATTTATAATGAAATATTTTATAAACATAATACATGTTGTTGTTGTTGATGTTTTCTAATGACGATGGGTTTTGAGTTCAGCTCATTAACCCTCTAGCTTCATGTTTGCTGATGACGTGACACTGTGGGTGAAGGAAAAACTGATGGAATGGACAACAATAAATTTCATGAAAATTATTAATTTACTTATTATTTTTAAAATCATATAAAGGGGGGCAAAGGTTGGTATTGGCCCTAGACAGAACATAACTCTACCGTATGCTAGTAAAAAAATATAAAATGTGGTGCTGAATTAATGATATTTTGATTTTTTAATGAAAATTTTAACTTTAATATATTTTTAATCTACAACAGCTAAAAGACGTTGCGCAATTCTATTCCGAACATTTTGTCCCTCCCTCAGAAAACTTGTATTGTTAATTAAATCAGGATCGTAATCACGATCATCACTTTGCGCCGTTTCAATTCGATGAAGCTCTATTTTTTTTTGCATTCATTATTTTTCCAGCTTTTTGTGATTCACATCGAAGTGGTTTCTCCTTACAGCAACATCTAAATAAAATATACATATTTTAGCTAAAATAAATTAAAAATAAATTTTATTATAAAAACCCCTCCATATGGCTTTCAATAACCCAATGGATCTTTCCACAATTCAGCGAATTTTGCAATGGGTTTTATTGAACCATACTTCCGCGGGACTCGACGGTTTCCGATAAGGTGTTAATAACCATGGCTCCAATGGGTAACCAGAATCTCCTAATAGAACATTTTGTTAAAGGAAAAAAGATAGCTGGTATTTTTTTTTATTAAATATATTAAATTTATTTTCTAAGTATAAGCGTGTCTGACAAACGCTCCAAATATACGAATCATGAGTTGCTCCCGAATATCTGGCAAACACGCTAATAAATTTTAAATTAGCATCACATATCTACAAAATTAAAATTAAAAGATGGTTGAAAAATTTCAAAAGTTTTACAAAATTATTTAGCTTACAAACTGAACATTTTTTGATTTTGACTGATTTCTATTGACATAGTGCCTTTCTATATTGGCACGTAATGCAACCATTGGAATATGTCCTCCGTCGACGCAACCAAGATAGATGTAGATGTATCAATATTATTAAATCTGAAACATTATTAATATTAGCTTTTGTATATAAAATAAAAAAATTATAAGTGCATAATTACCCACTCTCAAGAAACAAACTCACCTAGTGTACGAAATGCAGAATTGTCACCGCTATAATATAAAACCAACAATAATGCTCTGTTTACTGGCTAATTTCTAATTTTAGAAAAAATAAAGAGACGGCATGCTGAACTTCTCTTGATGAAAGAATGAAACGAATAATATCGTTTCGTTGGTGAAATTATAGGAAGTTTTTGAAATTTCAGAAACAAAAAAAAAAAAAACATTTTTATTTTGTGAAAGTTGTGTAAATTTTTAATTTTTAATAATTTTAAATAATTTATTTATGTCAAACAAAACAAAAAAAAAATTACTTCAAAACTCATTGAAGTAAAAAAAACAAGAAAAATATTTGCTGTCAGAATGCAATAAAATACTATAAAAATTATATAGAAATTTTCTTTTCAAGACGTCGAATTATAGCACAAGACGAAGTCTGTCGTCTTGTGCTGTAATTGGACAAGGGGAAATTATGGCTGGACGATATTTATCTCTCTACCGCACCTATGTAAAATATAATTACCTATCGATTTCTTTCTTGTGTTGCTAATTTTAGCCAGTTTGTAAACAAATCATAATTATAAATTTAATGTCATGAGCATAGTTATGCATGAAAATAAGGGGCAAGGAATACCAGTCAAAAACATTTCAGTCAAAAAAAAGGGAATTTTAGTCAAAATAATAAGAAATCCTAGTCAAAATAATTTTTGACTGAATTGCCTTTTCAGAAGGATATTCAATCAAAAAACTGAAAAGGTATTTCAGTCAAAACTTTTTTGGCTGGGATTCCTTTTGGAAGTTTGACTGAAATTCCTTTTACAAAAGAAATTCAGTCAAACAACTAAAAAGGAATTTTAAACAAAATTATTACTGGGACGGGAAATAACTTACAAAGGTGGTTTCTTTGTTTCGTCGAATATCCGACGAACTTATGCGCGTGCACACCATTTATATGAAAGTTAGAATTTCCTCAAATTTTTTTGGTCATATTTTTCTATCTCTCAAAAAATTGATTTAATTATACGAAATAAAAATCTAGCATCATGATATCAATAAAAAATATTAGTTTTCAAAAACCGACGATTTCTGATTCAGGTCGCTAGTGTATGTTGACTTCCAAACGAAGTTGAAGGCTATCAGTCCAAAGGAATTTTTAAAATTGTTGTTCACACAATCTTTTTTTTATATTTGGTTGTTTTTAGACCAATGTCCTACGGGCATAATATTTAATATATTTTCGATACTTCAAAATTATCTTGTAGAAACACAATTATCTAATTGTGTTATCAATAGAGTTATCACCAATAACTGTTTGTTAGTTGTCAAAACAAAAATTTATTATGTTGAAACAATATCAAATTAAAGGATACAATAATTACTGTGTAACCTAATGAAATCATAACCAGATTTTTTAAAAAATATTTTTAAAATTTTGTAGAAATATAGGTGCCTTAAAGGAAGAATTCTAAGGTCTCTGAAAAAGATAAAACTAGGAGTTCTTCGATTAACCTTACATATAATACGAATACAATGTTTTTGCTTTACCAGTAATGGCTCAATTTTATTGTTATGAGTACCACCCCAGCAGCTTATTTCATACTGTAGGTTGAAATCGTTCTTGTTTAATGTTGTAGTCACTGAGCTAATTTATTACCATAATAATCATCTCTAATTTTATAAATTTCTGTTTTTAAATCACGACACAGTTTTATATAGTAATTTTTAAGTTTAGAATTATTTGGATGTTTTTTCATACAAACATGAATTTGATTTTTTCTTCTAACATTCTTTAGCAATGCTAAGGACATCCACGGCTTTAAACGGTTAAATTTATTGTTATTCATCTTGATAGTTCTGCTACAATTTGAGATATGAACTTGCAATTTGCTAAAAAACAAGTCAAATGCAACAGATGGATCTTGACAAGAGTAAACGTCTTCCCAGAATTCAAGAATTAAACTAGATTTTAAAGCATTATAATCAGTTTTCTGTGAATGATTGGAAATAAATTGTGTATTTCTATTAATATTATCATTAAATTGAATACTAGTTAAACAGTGATCAGTTAATTTTAAATCAAATATAGCTGCTTTGTAGTTAATAAAATTGTTTCTGCCTAATCTAATAAATATATAATCCAGACATGAGCTACAGTTTGCAGTTTCACGTATAAGACTATTAAACAAGGACTTAAGACCAAAAGATGACACAACTGACAGAAAACAATCAACATCACTTGTATAAGACAAAAGGTCAATATTAAAATCCCCTAGAAGAATTAAGTTCTTACAAGTTTTATTTTCCAGAAAAACAGAGAACTCCTCTAAAAAGACATTGACACTGCATTTATGTAATCTGTATACAGCAATAAAACAGTAAGAAACACCAGCAATAATGCAATTAACACTAATTAAATCATAACTATTTAAGTTAGACATATTATTGCAATCTAAATCTTTTCTATAAAAAACCGCAACACCACCAGCGGAATATGAATTATTACATGCTGCAGCAAAAATTTAATTTGGAATTTGAAATTTCGTAATCCATTTTTCAGAAAGAAATATGAGATCAGGGAAATGTGTAAGAGATGTCAAAAGTTTTAAAACAAAAATCAATTAAATTAGATAAAAACCCGAGGGTTAACACTAGAATTAAGGAATTATATGCAAAAAATATGTAAATTGAAAATAAATAAGATGAATAAAAAGAAGAAAAAAAAAAACAAATTAAAACATAAAATTATTGAATTTTATGTCATATTATGATCAAAAGTTTTAATATACTATATTTGATTAAATGCAATTTTATTTTAAAGGAAAAAATAGTAGAATTATTTTATATTACAATAGAAATAATGTTGAAAATATATAGTATACATATATCTTTAACTTAATTCTCTTAATCAATTTAAAAAAAAATGTTAATAAATTAACCATATAACATATTAAATTAAAATCAAAATTAAATTTTTATAATCAAAAAATACATTATATATATGTGATTAAGGTAAATTTAATAATCTATAAATGAATAGGGAGAGCAGATAACTCGTAGTATGTTTAACAGCGATTTATGTCCAAAAGTTTTTTGTAATTAATATTACCTTTGTTAATTACATTACCTTTGTTCAAAATTGTCCATCTTTATTATTTATTGATTTAAAAATTAATAATTTTATATTTTTATTTCTTTAATATTTAATTATAACGAAAATAATAAATAATATAATTAAAATAACTATAATAAGTATAAATATGCGTAATCACGAATCCAACCTGTGCACAAAATTTCATTGAAATCGGATAATATTTACCATATTATCTAGAACATATGAAATGTTAATCGGAAATTTAAGCATGGATCCCCTCAGGCTACTAACTTCTACCTTAGTCTACACATGCGTAATCACGAATCCAACCTATGTACCAAATTACATTGAAATCTGATAATAAATTCTATATGGTGTAGAACATATGAAATATTCTTTGAAAACTAAGTTGCTCATATATTAGTTTCCCATGAACACAATAAAGCTACCTGATACAAATATTTGGAGCAATAAGTAGGTAACAAAGTCAGCCTGTGTTTGAAATATAATTGTAATTGGGTGCCACTTACTGTATGATGTAGGTAGAGTATTGAACTTATGAAATATAATTGGAAATAATACATGGACCCACTGAATTACCGACTTTAAACTTTGCAGACAGTAAGTACACAAGGAAGTTGCTATGTGTGTCAAATTTCATCCAAATCAGATAATAAATACCATATGCTATAGAGCAATGAAATTTTAATCGGAAATTTTAGTACGGACCCCCTGAAGGTATTAACTTCTATCATGGCCAACACATGCATAATCAGAAGGTCTACCTGTGTTCCAAATTTCATTAAAATCGGATAATAATTACATGCTGTAGAAAGCAAATATTCTTCGGAAACTAAGTTGCTCATATATTAGTTTCCCATGAACGTACTAAATCTACGATCTTCCAACTACAAATTTGTGGTGGAGTATCAACTAGATAACTAAATGAAACTGTGTATGCAATATCATTGAAATTGGGTAAAAATTACTGTATGATATAGAGCGTTGAACTTATGAAAAGTAATTACGGATTTTTACATGGACCCACTGAACTATCGACTTTATATTTTAAAGGCGCCAAGTACATACGGAAACTATCGTATGTACCAAAATTTATACTAATTAGATAATAATTACTATATCCTCTAGTTCTAGTGCATACGAAATTTTAATCGGAAATATTACCATGGATCCCCTGAAGTTACAGACCTGTATCTAGGTAGGCTTGTGGACAATCATGATACCAACCTACATGCCAAATTTCATTAAAATCTGAGACATGAAATTTTTTTTGACATTTTCCCGTAAAACAAAAACACATAGGTTCCCACATAAATGGGGAAATCTAATATGGTCCCACTAAAGATATCGATCTCATCTTGTAAAGGCACCGGGTTGAAGTTTGTTAGAGCATGTGTGCCAAATTTTATTAAAATCTGACGAGCGGTTCTAGGAGATGTTGCTGCGCACATAAAAAGCGTACGCGTACGCGTGGGGGACGCAATACTTTTTTTTTGCATTTTCGGACTCCCCGACCTCGGAGACGCCTAGAAAAAAAATTTGAGCAAACTTTTTCTTTCGACCATCCAACCCATCACCAGACTTCATAGTATTTCATACTACTCGTAAAATTATTACAAAATCGACAATTGCAGCAATTTCAAAAGAAAAATGAATTCTAGTCAAAAAAGAAACAAACCTAAAGGCATTCCAATCAAAAAAAAATTCTGAAGGAAGGCTTTTCAGTGAAATACAAAAAAGGCAATTCAGTCAAACTTTTTTCTGACCGAAATTCCCTTTGTTTTGGCTAAAGTTCCTTCTTTAAAAGGCATTTCAGTCCAAAAATTTGTATGAACTTTTTTTTTGACTGAATTGCCTTTTTTTTTTACTGGAATTCCCGTAGCCAAATAGAATGTGCACGGTTCGCACCGGGTTTTACCCTATATGCAATTAATTTTAGTGTTGAGTTCTGAATTGTGAATTAAATATAAATGTCAAAATGTACTCAAAATTCACGATAAACAGAATTCATAAGGTAATATATTCAGTTTCTATTTTTTTTTTTACTGTGCAGGTACGTCTGTGACGACCAGAATTTGAAAACTATGTAAAATTTGTTTGTAAATAATCATAAAAGCGGTGTATTTATATAGTGAAGAAGTGATTTAAAGGGAATTAAAAGTTTTATAAATTTATATAAATAATTATTAGACAGTATAATTAAATTAACTATTTCGTTTGTTTTTTATATCACAAGTAAATGATTGGTTTAATGTTTGTAACTCTAAAGTCCCAAGAATTGATAGTCGTCCTAGAATGGCTGCTTATGGGTTGGAATTGGAAGTCAAAAACCAAATATTGGCTACGTCTATTCGAAATATGCTAGTAAAAGGAGTTCCTTGCTACCATTTCAAAAGGGTATTTTATTAGGCATAAAAGGATTGAATTTGTTATTTCAGGATGTTAAAAAAAATTATGGAATTTCATATATTAACATATATACGTAATACAATTTTAAAAATCATTAAAATTTACACTCATTTCACTTTAAATTTTTCTTAGATTAAATCAGGATCCACTGGAAATGTTCTTCGGAATAATAAGAGCGAAGGGAGGACTGCATGACCATCCAAATGCACTTTAAATATCGTTTACGAAGGTAAATATTAGGAAGGAATGATGGTAATTATTTTGCTTTATAAGAAGAATAAAATAACTTATTCTTACTTAGGTATATTAGCAGTCAGAATCAGCTAATATAGAAGCTGAAAAATACATCAAAAATAATGTTAAAGTGGATGTTATTTTGGATGACACAGAAAATAGTTTTAATCATCTAGAAGAATCAGTAATTACATCAGAGTTGCTCCAAACTCTGGATGAAAGATTTAAATTAAAATATCCACAACTAGTTGCTGAATATTCGGAAATGGAACCTTCTGGATTTACTTGGACGGACCATATCAATGAAGGGAGACTACAAATACCAAATGATATTTTTCTGGAAATATTAAAATATTTAGAGGATATCTTTAATAAGTATAATAATGAAAATAAATTAAAAGTTGGCAAAATTTTATTAAAAACTTAATGGAAGCATCGGAAAACATTAATCTGCATGCAGACATAAAATTTTTTGATTTAAAATGTATTTTAAAATAAGAATTTTAAATTCACAATTACAAACCAAAAATTTTAGTAATAAGAGAAAATTAAATAAAACTATCAATTAAACTAATCCGTAAATTTAAGTTTTTTTATTCTTAAAATATAAAGTTGTGGCCAGCTTACGTCATAATGTGTGAAAGAGATAAAACATACATGCGCATTATTACCTTATAAATTCTTTTTATCATGCTCCAAATTCAAGAAAAATAAAATTCAATAAAAAATTGCTGGATAGTGGATATATGGAATTGGATGGGTCAACCACACGCTGCGCACAGTTTGAGTGTTTGGCTGTGTTTCGAAATAAAACTTCTTAATTAAAGTGCTTGGAATTGGAAATAGAAAATATTATAATTAATTACATTACATTACTATACATATTTATAAACATAATGCTTACAATTTCAAAATTTATTGGAATGGTGGTGAAAAAACGATGTATGTTAACGTTAAATGTATTATGTGAAAATGATATTTTTACTATTTTTACTAAAACGTTTTCAAACAATGTTTCACAAAAATACTTTCCTGCACTAGGAATTGACTTTATGAAACATATAAAAAAGGACAAACAAACTAGGTTTATAAGTTCGGACATACTTCATAAGAGACTAGAATCTGAATCAAAAATATTAAAATTAGAAAAGTCTCATCTCAATATTATTAATGAGACAAATTTGGGTTTAACATACACAAAGATTGAGAAAAATGATAATTTATTATCCAAGGTACTACTTACAGCTAGAAATAGAAATAATTCGGAAATAATCGTGGAAGGAAGACGATTATTACTAGAAGCAATTTCTTCTGGAGTTGAACTGAAAACAATTATTTTCAGTCAAAAACGAGAATTATCACTAATTAAAGAAGAATTATTAAAATTATCCAAATTTGAGATTTATAAAGTAACACACCATAACTTGAAATTATGGTCTACATTAACAACGCAACCTGGTTTATTAGGAATTTTTACTCGCCCGAATACTTCATTAAAACAATTACAAAATTTACAATACGTGCCTATAACTGTAATATGTGATAATATTCGCGAGCCCAACAATTTGGGCAGCATAATTAGAATTTGTGCTGCACTTCCCTGTAGTAAAATAATTGTTTTAAAAGGTTGTTGTGATCCATGGGAGACGAAAGCTTTGAGAAGTGGTTGTGGTAGCCATTTTAGAATTAATATTGTAACTAATTGTAAATGGGAAGATTTGTTTCTACATTTACCCAACGAAGCATCTGTATTTATAGCTGATAGTAATTTAACAAAAATGAAGGAAAGACATCTTAACATCAAAGAATTTTCAGAAGTCAAAATTTCAAACAATAATTTTTTAATTATTGGCGGGGAAACACATGGTGTTAGTGAAGAAGCTTATAAGTATATTTTAGAAATTACTATTTAATTTATATAATATTTTACAATTTATAACAGTTTGGTAAAATGCAGAGGAGGAACTGGGATACACATACCTTTGGCTAATAATATTGATAGCTTAAATGCAGCTTCGGCGTTATCATTAATTTTATTTACTTTGAGACAAAATTTAATAACTGATATTTGATTTCGGTTAAATAATGTTTTTATTAGAAAAAGAATAAATTTGTATCATTGAATGTAATGCGAAAATTGCAGTTTAACCCTTAAGAGCTTCTTGTAATCTCCTTCTGGCTGTACCAACACGATCTTCTTGTCGTCTTATATCCTCATCAGTTACATTTAGAGATTGCATTAAAGGTTGATCAGGATTTAAGTACGCTCCAGAATTAGAAAGTAAAGTTTGTAAATTAGCTGTTTGACCAGTTACTGGTTGATTAGAAACATGCAGTGAAGTTGCTATAGATTGCAAAACTGTCTGTTGAAATATATTTGGACCAACTGCTTTTATACTCTTAGGTAACTCAATATTTTCAAACTCTTCGCCAGCAACATTACACGCTCTCAAACCTTCCAAACGTTTTTCCCAAAAGAGTTGTTTTGGCTTTTCTTGCCCATGTTTAGAATCGTGTTTAACTTTACCTCCTTCTTGATTTTTTACCACAGTTACTGGCTGTTTAAAAATAGATGCTGTTTGACGAATTGGTGGAACTAAAGATATGTCAGTACGCATACCCCGGCTGGAAAAGAAATTGATTAAAATTATATGATTATATAAATGCTCGAATAATTTATAGCTTAGCAGAAATCAATATAACAACATGCTCTGCTCTAAAAGTACAAAAAAATAAAATATTGCGGGATGTTTACTTAAAAAATAAAACAAGATATAAAGGATCTATCAAAATGGGATTATGACGAAGCGAAGGCAAAAAATCTTTATAGTGCTACCTGAATTCAAGTTGGCGACGCAGTGCTGAAGGATTATTAGGACTTAAACCTGGTGTGGAAAAGCTATGAGTACCAATAGTTCCACTAATATTTGATGGTAATAATTTTCGTTTTAATAAGCTTCGGTGATTTAATGATAAAAAAGATTGTGCGTCATTTGCAATAATTTTTCCACTTTCAAAATCAAAAGTTGCTATATCTACGATATCGCCTAATTGGCGTGCTAGTTGGGGTTTTGTCTCAATTTTCTTTCCGGATGGACTGTTCATCAAAAGATATATTTTGTAGTATTTGTAACAATTAAGTATATATTGTATAATTCTTATAAATGTACCAATTATTATTTGAAAATACTTTACAATAATTTTTACTAGATTTCACAATTATATGCTAAATAATATTCATATTATACCTGTAATAGTAAACATCAATTTTCCCTGCTGATAACCCCGTTTTTCTTAAAACTTCTTCTCGTTGCCATCCTTTGGGAAGTGCTGTGCAATCCGTTTTCCTGCGTTCAATAGTGATATTGGCATTCATTTTAATAAATATTTAAATCAAATAAAACGAAAACTATTACATGATTAGAATGGAAAATAATTTATATTTTGCTACAAATCATTTTCTGATGATACGATACTTCTCCCTCCGTTTCTACTCAACAACTGAACACTCAAAACAAAACTCATTTAACTCATATGGATATGATACGCATTCGAAAAACTACACTTCTACGCCTTACCCTGTAGCAAATCAAAGTATACCCATCAGTTCTGCTAGCGAGCGAGCGTACAGTTTATGGTAATTGGAAACCTTAGAAGATCATTCTGTGAAGGTATAAATGAATTACCTTGAAAACTGCGAACGAAATCCAGGGTACTACCTCAACATACGGTTTTAACCATGGTAAAAAGGATTGTTTCTATCATGGATTGAACTTTGAACACATCAGTCGAAACAATGAATAATCCAAATTTTTACAGTGATACCAATATGGCATTTTTGAATCGCTTTTCATTAGTATCAAATCCCATGATATACATACTGAATTCAGAATGTTACTTTAACACAACACAAAGTAAAGCAGATATATTACCCAAATTTTCTATTATCTGCGATCATACACCCTGACAATTTTGTATAGTACATATAGTAAAGTCTACTAAACGATATATTTCCATTATCAAGTAAGATCGACGTCATAAGCAAAAATAAAAGTCAACCGTCATAAACTTCATCGTTTGATTCCCGCTTTTAACTCGTCCACCATTCATTTTAGGTGCATTTAGTTTTGATGACTATAGGGTTTGTCAAGTAATCAATAATGTCATATCATATTTAATATAATTTATAATATCGCTTACTGACATTAATACTATTTATTATAGATAGATAAAAGATAAATAATATTGATCGAATACAGTCCAAGAATACTGTTAAACAAATAAACCATTTTTTCTATAATATAAACTATACGCTAGCAAAATGTACCAACAATATATGAACCAATTGCAAACATCTATAGCACACTTCTCATCTGATGAATTAAAAGAATTGCTTAATGACGACGAACGCCTTGAAGAACGTGTTACAGAATCGGTATAAATTAAAAATGTGTAAAATATTAATACTATAATTTATAATTTACACTTATTTGAAGCTAAGCAGCTTAGAAAATGAGAAATCCACAATGCTAGGAGAAAATCGGTCCAAAGCTGAAGAAAATTTAAGTAAAGAACCAGAAATTATTGAGTTAAGAGGAAGAGTCAATGATTTATCTAAACAAGGCAAAGACCTATGCATATCAATACAGCAAAAATTGTCTGAATTTAGTAAGTAAGCAATTATATACTATAAACGTTATGTAAAAACTTAAGGTATAAATTATTAGAAAGTAAGTCTGGAAATATTAATCAAGATACCGCGCTTGCTCTACTTCAAGCAGCTGCAGCCGAAAGCGAAGAAGAATCAGACAAATTAGTGAAGAATTTCCTAGATAATGAATTAGTTATGGATAACTTCTTGGAACAGTTCTTATCACAGAGAAAAACAATGCACCTTAGAAAGATTAAAGCAGAAAAAATGTCAGAAATAATAAAGAAGTCACAGAATCGGAACAGTTCTTATATTTCACAAACCACAGGTTTTTTCAATGGTCCACTAGCAGGCGTTCCTTATCCTATGGGCCCAATAGGTATGCCTATGCCACCTAGGCAACATCCATACTGATAAAGGTTTTATAAAAGCTTAATTTAGAACCAAGTCAAATCATGTATTAATTTCTATAAGATAATAAATATTACTTTGTTTGAAATACGTTCTTCGAAAGTAATAAAGTATGACATAATAAATGTGTATAAATATAAAATTACTTTTTAATGAATATGTACTATTAAACATTATGTTATTTATTATAACATAATTTGCTTACAGCTTTCACAAATTAAGTATATATAACTTAAAGCCATATATAAAATATTTTAGATATTCGGGTATATATTGCGTTAATTTGAAGTCTCCGTCGTAATAAATATAATGAGTGGTTATCGTAATAAAAATGTGTGAACTAAATATATTTTTGAAATATAAATAACTAGTTACTCTTGGAACTCTAAATTAATTTTAATAATTACCTTCCACTTACAATATTTATAAAATGTTTAGAATGTAGATAATAAAAATAAAAATCGTTTCTCTGTTCACTAGAGTTCACTTGCATTCAATATTTCTCGAGCTTGTTGAAAAAAAATTATATAGGTTAACGTTAATTTATCTAAATGTTAAATTCTATTTAATTATATTTCGTGATACTACAACCGGTCTCATAAGCTAGTGTTATTAAAAACTCAGTTAATTAACATAGGAAAGTAAAATAATTTAATTTTCAAAATTTCAATGTCTTAAAAAACAAATTTTGTTTATTTCAAACATTTAACTATGAGTTTTATTTAACTAACGTTTTAAATCTTGTTGAAAAGTCTAATAGAGTAACAACAAGCATTGTACATCTTAAGCAGCAATATCTTCATCATCCTCTATTGTAAATTGTTCATCATAATTTCTATCCAAAGATACCTAATTTGTTTTTAAATTAATTACAGATAACTAGTAGTTTCAATTATCATTTACCTTTAACAGCCCATTATATGCGGCGTATGTAGACATCGCTAAAAACGCACCGATCCCAGCTAATATTTGAGTCACCTTTTTCGAAGCCAAAAATTCTTTTTCGGATTGTGTTAATAATGTAGAATTATTTCTTTTTAACAAATTGTTTGATTTTATTTTAGTGTTATAGCTCTCTTCACGGAAAATGTCTTTAGTTATTCGGTTAATGAAATTAACTAAATTTTTGCACTCTTTAATGTGTGGTTGCATTGGATTATGAGGTAATGAAATATGAAATAGGACGGATATATAAGAATAGACAATTGCATCGAATTCACTGAAATTATCTCCAAAAAACCATACTTTATTTCCAAGTTTCTTTGACAACAAATTTATACATTGCTTCGCCTGGACTATAAACTTTACAAAAAAATATATTTTTTAAATATTTTATAGTACTTTATCATATATAATGTAAATCTTAATACCTCATCAGTCTCATGACTTTCTATTTTCTCATATATTTTAAAATTCGAAAAAACATCCACAATATGTTCAGTTCTGCGAAAATATGTACCAGGATAGTAAAAATTAAAAGGAAATTGTGTCCGTTTCGCGTACAATTGTCGTGTTACTTCATAATTAATTGGATGACCAAATAAATAATAATAATAACATACGTGCATCCTTTGAAAAACATAATTAGTATATGCAGCAGAAAGAAATTTTTCTTCTGTACTTAAATAAGTATTAAATGAAAATCCCTTAAAGTATTAAGAATATTTTATTTACATGTTACTGATTCAATATCAAATCTAATGTACTTCACTATCTAAGAATTCCTTAATTTTCCGATATCCAACTAGCTTTTGCTTTCCGATTCTTAAATAAGGTAAAGTTCCGGCTCCTGACCAAATAGGATTACCAGTGGTATTTATTTCTATTGGTGCTCTTGTAAATTTCACTGCGCACTGCAAATAATAGGATAAAGTCGAAGGAATAAATTTGTGAACTAAAATTTAATTTACTAAAGCTCGAAGACATTCAAAGTCTATGGATGGTAGACCCCATTCGCCTTTGTAAACATATAAAACAGCGCCTAAAATCATTTCGTTTTATCTTACTTAAATCCTCATATATATGCAAAAATCGAAATAAACAATAACTTCAAAAATAAAACCAAAATAGTTAGTAAGGTTATATACTTGATTAAATTAGTTTATCAAAAACATATTTACATATTTACAGTCTATACACATTACACTTTAGCTTGGTGCAAAACGCATGTCTGACAACGATAACGTTCGATTTTAATCCTGTTCCTGTAGTGACGGACGGACGGCGACGCAGTTAACGGAAATAATCATTTATCTACGATAATTATCGCATGAAAATAAAAAGTTATATAGCAGAGTTGTTAAATAATGCATTCAAAAAATAATGCAGTATTTTTACAAAAATTTTTTACTGAAAAGTTTTATGTACAAAAATACCTTGCAATACTGCAGTAATGCAATTCTTAATCTGTATTAAAAGTAATGCATTACTTTACTGCGTTCTAGTAATTTTAAAAATTCGATCATTACTTTGAATTATGTTTTGCATTACTTTTGTACTTCAATTAAGTATTTCGAAATACTAACACAATATTTGGTAATTCAATGTAGTACTTATAATTACTGTTTTTCAGAGATATTTAAAATTATAAAAAGAACCATACACGTATTTAAAAATATTCATGTCAAACTTATGTTAAATTTCTTTGGCCAGATATAAAAATTTGAGATTTTATGTGTTCAAAGAAATTTGCAACGAGATTGATTTTTTTTTGTATTTGTGTGGTTTGACAGTTGAAGTTAAGTTGAAGAAGAAGCAAATATTTCAGCTAAGACACATTCCATAATTTTATTCAGTTAATTTATAATTTAATATTCAATACTTTTCTGGACAAACACTAATTTCAAAATAAATTGAGTTTTTTTTTAACTATACCAACCGACAATTGTAAGTTCAAAATTACCAAAAAGTATATTTGGTATTGGTAAATGGAAAAAAAGATTGATTTATTTGGTCAAAGAAATTTAAAAATTGATCTAGATAAAAAAAAATGTATTTTTTTTCAAAAAGATTTATTTTCAATTGATTTTGAGTAATCGCGATAGAAACTACGGTAATAATTCAAATGTGAATTTAATTTAATGTAATCGAAAAAATTGTTTTTAGATCGCACATTCCATTGTGAATAATATATAATAGATAAAAGTTTTTTTTTAAATTTTTGTACGACTCGAAAAAACTGATATCGTTAGTCAAAGAAATTCAAAATTTGAGATTTATTTTAAAACTGAATACCTACATTGTGACAAAAAATAAATAAAAATTATGAAACATTTCAAAATATTTTTTTATTATTATTATTTTATATTCTATCAATATGTTACAATATTCATTCACATTATTTATTTTGTGTTAATATTGCAAAATATATTTTTTAGATAAAACCTATTTTTTTATTTTTTTAAGATCTGATAATTTCACCTTTATTAATAGTTTACATATATAATTTTATCATATTATTTGAAGCAATTCATTATATAAAACAATTTGTATTATATTATTTTAAAACATTAAATTTAAATATTAAAAGTATACTGTATAATTCTTGTGTTATTATTATGTACTTTGTCTAGGCCGTTTCTGTTAGAAAGAAATATGAAGTTGTAGCTGACTGTATTCAGTCGTTTACTACTACGTACACAAGGTATATAGAATTAATAAGAGCGTTATGACAGTTGCTTTTTTTCAAGCTAGTTTTCAGACTTTATATGAACTTAGAAAGAGAGAAAAAAAAATCATAGAAAAATTATACTAGAGTGAGTGATGCACTATAGAGCTCTTTATCAAAGCTTTATCGTAAATAGAAGCTACAAATTTGTTGCCAACTATGGATTTACCGTAAATTGAACGCGACAAAAAAGAAAAATAATCCAATTATATTCTTTTTAGCCTGTAGAAACTTTTTTTTTGACATTTCAGAAAATAATTACAAATTTTTGACGGAAATGTATAATTTGTTATGCATTGGTTTAAATCATAGGTTTAAATGAGGATAGACTGAAATAATAATTATTATTGAAATAATAATTAAATTTTATTCCCAATAAAATGGAATACAAATTTTTTGTGTCATTATAAGACAAAATGCTGTGAATATTGTATATAATAATGAGTATTATTTAGTTTTTAATTTTAACGAATATAAGTTTCAAAATATAAATATATATATGTACATATATATAAAAATTTATATAATTATTATAAGTTTTTTATTTATGTAGTTGTTATTGATGAAAAAGGTGGAAAGACATCAATATCTTGTATTGATTAAGCACTACAATATTCTTTTTAGGAACCAAAAACCATTTTATATTTATCAAAATTTTCTGGATCAAATAATACTATTTATTAAAAAATAATAGCTATTTATAGCCCAAAACTTGGAGTTTGTTTGATACAGAATGTAGTATAAAATCATTACAATAATTACAAATTTTTGTCGGAATTGAAAAAATTTAATTTAAAATATATAATTTTTGAAATGTTGAACATAAGTTTGTAATTTTTTTTATTCGGTCAAAAATTTATATATGTATTTATATTTTTCAAATATATATAAAAAAAATATATTTTTTTTATATATATATTTTATTATTCAAAATTATACTATCTCTGTCTTGCAAAATCTATCTATCTCTTTTATTCCCGGCTAGGATTTATCGTAAAAAACTAGCCTGAAAAAAAGTAACTGTCATAACGCCATAAGGTAATATATTGCGCAAGTATGTTTTATCTCTTTCACACATTATGACGTAAGCCGGCGACAACTTTATATTTATAATAATAATAATTTCTGTAATATTGTAAGGAAATATATGAAATATTATATTATTTAATTATAGATTTCTTGTAAAATCTGAAAAAAAACCCTTTAAATATTTTAAGAATAAAAAAACATAAATTTACAGATTAGCTTAATTGACTTTTTATTTAAATTTCTCTTATTACTAAAAATGTTTGTTTGTAAATTTGAATTTAAAATTCTTATCAGATCAATATTTTCCGATGCTTCCATTAAGTTTTTAATAAAATTTTGAATAAACTTTTAATTTATTTTCATTATTATAATTATTATAAATATTATTTGTAGTCCCCCTTCATTGATGTGGTCAGTCCAAGTAAATCCACATGGCTCCATTTTTGAATATTCAGCAAAACCAGCTAAATATTCCAAAGCGTCGTATTCCATATCTGACAATTCTTGAAAATTGTCGATGTGATGTGATGTGTTATGGTGGAGATAGTCTTAACATACGCAACGACTGTTCTGTTTTATCACTGTTCTGTTATATCACTGTTCTGTTATATCATTGTTCTGTTTTATCATTGTTCTGTTTTATCGTGTTCTTTTTATCATATGTTCTTTTGTATCTTGTTCTGTTTTATCATGTTCTTTTTTGTCCA